>JAVTVY010051251.1:0-26611 GCA_036873755.1 Hanleya hanleyi
AAAACAAAATTTTCAAGGTACACTACCGTTTCGTCAAATCTGAATTTACCCATGATGCTTTCTTCCGAGAATAAAAAGCCCCTAATTTGATTTGTTATAAAGGCACAAAGTGCTAGCTTTAAAAAATTGCGAGCCCCAAAGAAAAGTTCATTGGGAAAGGGGGGGGGGGAGAGGGGGAGCTGGATCTGAATCCACCAATAACAATTGAACACAGGATCCTCCCCTTTCAGTATCATTTTTCTTACAGTGTACATGCATAACCGGCATATAATTAGAGTAATGCACGGGTGCTGAACCATGCACATATATATGTAACGGCACCCAGTGGAATATATTAGATGTAGTTTTAGACACCTCCGCCTCCCCCCCCCCAATCTGCCTCTGAACCTGAAATCGTCCTAATCACTCCCAAACCGGTCAGTGGTGACAAAGGCCCATGAACATTCGACCAAAACTGTGGCCATTCAATATAGACCAGTGGTATAACATGTAAATTGTATGTTGCATGTTCCCGGTCCCCATTGCTTGATAACTGCCCTTTTGATTTTTTCTTGGTTTTAGAGTCCCTTCTCTGACCATATATAGCTCTTTTAGCTATCCCGACGTAATTTCACGGCCTTCCAGTAAAAAAATCAGCTATTCATCTCTCAAACTTGAAAGTAGGGATTGTTTCCTTTTACACAGGCGATTATGTAAACCTAATTGGTTTAGGTGGTTTCAGCCACCCCACTTCGTTCTAAGATAATTTGTCCCTGGTGATCCAAAATGAAAAATCGACCATAGAGGTCCATGTCCCCCGCTAGCAGCACCAGTTATGGTGGATTACATCCACCATAACTGGCGCTGCTGCTGCGGGGGCCATGGACCTCTATGGTAGATTTTTTTGGGTCAATGATATCTCATATCATTGATAAGAGTATGATTTGAAAATGGAGATATCGCTGATGAGCTTAACATAATCTAATACAGCAGATGGCACCCATATTGGATTATGCACATCCATAAAACATAATACATGACTGTTCTCTCACTAAGGTCAAGGGACTCCCCAAGTTTGAAGTAGATCACTTGAATCGTACTCCAGCTATTGTCCGGACAAGATCAAACTGCTTAAAATCCAATGAAATCCAGTATGGCCGATGGTGGCCATATTGGATTAAGCACGTCCTTGAAAAACAATCCTAATCCTCTCAACAATGTCAAGGCACTCCCTAGGTATGAAGTAGATCGGTTGAATCGTTCTCGAGTTATTGTCCAGACAAGATTCAACTGCTTACAATCCAATATGGCTGACGGCGGCCATATTAGATTATGCACATTGCTGAAAAACAATCACAACCGTCCTCTCACCAATGTCAAGGCACACACAAAGTTTGAAGTTGATCGGTTAAATCGCTCATGAGTTATTGTCCGGACAAGAAAATCTAAGTTCCAATTGCTTATAATCCAATATGGCTGATGGCGGCGGTGGCCATATATTGGATCAAGCACGTCCTTGAAAAACAATCCTAATCCTCCTCTCAACAATGTCAAGGCACTCCCCACATATGAAGTAGATCGGTTGGATCGTTCTCGAGTTGTTGTCCGGACAAGATCCAACTGCTTATAATCCAATATGGCTGACGGCGGCCATATTAGATTACGCACATTGCTGAAAAACAATCACAACCGTCCTCTCACCAATGTCAAGGCACACACAAAGTTTGAAGTTGATCGGTTAAATCGCTCGAGTTATTGTCCGGACAAGAAAATCTAAGTTCCAATTGCTTATAATCCAATATGGCTGATGGCGGCCCATATTAGATTACGTACATTGCTGAAAAACAATCCCAACCGTCCTCTCATCAATGTCAAGGCATACCCCAAGTTTGAAGTTGATCGGTTAAATCGTTCACGAGTTATTGTCCGACAAGAAAATCTAAGATCGAACTGCTTATAATCCAAAATGGCTGACGGCGGCCATATTTGATTACGCACATTGCTGAAAAACAATCCCAACCGTCCTCTCACCAATGTCAAGGCACACCCCAAGTTTGAAGTTGATCGGTTAAATCGTTCACGAGATATTGTCCGGACAAGAAAATCTAAGATCGTACTGCTTATAATCCAAAATGGTTGACGGCGGCCATATTGGATTACGCACATTGCTGAAAAACAATCCCAACCGTCCTCTCGCCAATGTCAAGGCACACCCCAAGTTTGAAGTTGATCGGTTAAATCGTTCACGAGTTATTGTCCGGACAAGAAAATCTTACGGAAATTACGGACACCGGTGTTTCTAATATCCCCCCCTACTAAGTAGCGGGGGACAATAAACGTTGAGAGCTGTAACTTAGCGCAGTTATAGCTTATGATATTGAAGTTATTTTGAGCCTGTAGCATAATACTCGGAGCAGAGCATCATTAGGAAATTGAAAATGGATGATATTAGGGTGTAACTGGAAAGTTCTGTTTTCCTCGTATTCCTTCAATATTAAGCCTACCTGGCCTGCCCCCCCCCCCATCAAAGATTCTGCCCTATCTCCGGAACGACAAAAAACGGAGAACTGAAACTCTGGGACTTTATCGTTTATCATACTGGGGTCCTTTTGAGCCTATGTACATGACCCCCCGAGCAGAGGATCATGGGTAAATTCAAGATGGCGGCCACGTGGGGTACCAGAAAATTGAGTTTTTGTCATATTTCTTCAAAATTTCTGCTTTTCCTCGATGAAAAGTGGACAAAAACTATTTTATTTCACATCACATTAATATTTACTAATTTATCATGCAGTTTTTGCGGAGAAATTGCATAAATAAAAAAAAATCGAAAAATATGACCGAAAAATCGTCAGGAAAATGGCTTATTCTTGGAAAATGTTGTCATCATGGCTGCCATCTTGGATTTTGGGACATTTTCTGGTAGGGCTTGAACCAGTGATACGGTGTGGCAATTTTCAGCTTCCCAGCCTCAAGGATAATAAAAATAACGAAGCTCTTGGGAGGCTAACTATTCTTTGAATAGCAATATTGCCCCTCAAGATGCCCTTTTGGGGACCAGAGGGCATCACAGAGCCCAGAGCAACGGGCACCCCTTCTGATATTGTTCTATATGTCTCAAGTGATGGGTGTGCCAAGTTTGGTGCTTTGGTCCAGCGTGTCACGATCTTCCCAAAATATGGCCCTAAGCCACCTCACTATTGAGCCCGTTACTGGAAACAAACAATTTTTTTTTTTTTAGGCCTAAATAGAGATGTCCAAAGAGTAAGTGATGGTTCATAAAGATAAACACAGACAATGAAGCTCATGTGAAACACGGGCAAAGAGCATTTCCCCAGATAATTTTGTAACACATAATTTGGTACTCACAGGGCTTTAGATTTCCCCAATTTGGGCAACACCCCTTATTATGGGTGACAAATTTTTTTTAGGATGAGAGAGGGTGGGGCACATACCCCTGGAGGATGAGCAATCACGAATCATCCCTGGTAGAAGTGTCTCGGAGAAGGGATTTCTTCACCAATGGTCGAAACCCAGTGTGAGGCAACACCAACTTTATTTTGCATTTCATGGACCCACCGACATTAAAAAATCGAATAAAAATAAAATTTCAAATTGCCACTTTTATATTTCCTATGAAAGTTTGAACATAAAGACTTAACCCCCTTTTTGTTTCTGATTGTATGAATTAGGCTGTTGTACATGTACTCTACATGTATCTGAAACAATGCCAGCAAATAAAAATGCCAAACAACAAAAAATAAATACCTTTCAATATAATTTTATTGTTGTTGTTGTAAAATGCTGCTAATATTACTTAGGCAATAAGGACATTCAATGTAAATCAGGAACCTTCACTGGCTGTGTGATCTATCACTCTGTCATGGTACCCATATTTCGACAGTGATGCAGTATGTCAGAGCTAGGAAATGGAGGGTGTTTCAACAACTCAGCCGATACAGCATGGTTTAAGGATGTCCGCTGGTGGTAAATCAAAGTAATTAACTTTTTGAATAATGTGTGTTGTTGCATTCATAATTGTGTAATATGAGGAAAAACGAAGAAAAAAATATAGGTTGGTGTGCATTTTTTAGCTGTAGGCAACGTTAATTGGACTGACCCATGCTCAATTTGATAATCCAGAAAGCATAGGGAATAGCCCTAGTTTTGAAGCACATGAAAAATTCATATAAATAGTATTTAACTTTTTCTTATATTCTAACTGTTTGCAGATAATCACAATGTCTATCAAAATTTAGCAAATTGGATGGATGTTGGTGTGCAAAATTCTCGGCTAGAAGGGTTTTAAAGGAAATTCCCATCTCTTAACAGGCAAAATGGCTGCCAAAGTCAATACGAAGCTGCGCATCTGAAAACCCCTCGGCTCTGGGCACCAGCCATTCATAATGTATTCAATTTGAAGCAAGACTTCAGGAACACCAAGCAGTCAAGTGACAAATATACAGATTATGAAAAAATTTGCCATTAGAAATGGCCTCTAAGGTTTATGTCCAATCAGAGAAGTCCGTATTCATTACATAAGTCTGTTGATGCATCGATGATGTATACCAAATTTTGTCATAGAGCATTTGAAAATTATCAGAGATAGAGATCATTAATGATTTCGCATAAATTAAAGATGGCCGCCCATCCTTCCCACCACTCAGAGAAACTGATGTGGTTATTCATTGCAAGTGTCTTGATACATGGATGCTGTATACCAAGTTTCATATAGAACACTGAAATGGTATCAAAGATATACATCATCAAAGATTTTGCATAAATTAAAGATGGCCACCAAGGTTTCCGCCCAATCAGAAACACCAGAACTGCCATTTATCGTAAGTCTATTGATGCATCGATGATATATGCCAAATTTTACATCGAGCACTCGAACGGTATCAGAGATAGAGATCATTAATGATTTCGCATAAATTAAAGATGGCCGCCCATCCTTCCTGCCACTCAGAGGAACTGATGTGGTTATACATTGCAGGTCTCTTGATACATCGATGCTGTATACCAAGTTTCGTATAGAACACTTGGATGGTATCAAAGATATATATCATTAAAGATTTTGCATAAATTAAAGATGGCCGCCAAGGTTTCCACCGAATCAGGGAAACTGGTTTGGTCATTCCTTTGAAGTTTCTTGATGCATCGATGATCTATACCAAGTTCACACATGGAACAGTGAAATGGTACCTAAGATACACAAGATTAATGATTTCGCATAAATTAAATATGGCCGCCAAAGTTTCCAACCAATCAGGTCCAGATTCAATAGGGTTCTGGGTCATGAGCATATGGATGTGCAGTGCAAGTTTGGTGTGCCTAGGGTAAGTCGTTCTAAAGATATCTTGGTAACGAGAAAGCTGTGATGGTTTCGCATAAATTAAAGATGGCCGCCAAAGTTTCCAACCAATCAGGTCCAGATTCAATAGGGTTCTGCGTCACGCGCATACGGATGTGCACTGCAAGTTTGGTGTGGACGGACGGACAGACGTACATGACGACGACAATACCCTTCGGCCAAATTTTGGCCGAGGGGTAAAAACCACCAGCGGACATCCTTAAGTTACTGTTGAAGCATGAAGCTGTTGGAACAAGTGCAAAATTTGCTAAATTGTTCTGGAAGACAACCACAGCCACAACAAAATGATGGCAATGTTAGATTTGGAGTGTATGTTGGCAGTTAACATGTGACTTAACATACAGTTTTTGACCTTGAGAAAACAGGTCAACATCAGTCATATTCAAAGAGTTCAGGTCCATCATCAGATGCATATGTGGTATCAATTTAGAATGCCTAGCTATATTTCATGTTATATCATAATATAAAGTATATAACCTAGAGAAAATAGGTTCAGTCAAATGGGATAGGCTTCTAGTCAGTCACCAATTGCACAAGTATGATGAATTTGGAGAGCTCATCTTGACTCCTTTAAAAGTTATTGCTTGTGCTAAACTTGACCTCGATAAAACAGGTGAAGGTCAGTCAATTTCATTAATTAGGCTTCTGATCCATCCAGGGTCCGAAATAGAGAACTTTTGATGACCTGCTGGGGTTTTTTCTTCAGAGAAAAATCGCAGGTCAAATTGAACATCACCTGCTATTTTTATAATTGAACAGCTATTGTTTTCAACCTGTGCAAATTCAGACGAAAATAGTTAATTTAACACCATACAGTAAGGATCATTCATTTGTTAATTTTCTTATGCATTTTATCTATCCAATTTCACAGGAAAATAAACTATGATTTGAACCATCTCTTGTTAATATGCATATACAGATTGACAGCCCTTATTAGTTACTAGAGACTGTCTGAGAGTGAACATTATTGAACTTTAATGGTGTGATTCAGGTGTTACAATACACACTTCACAAATGTTGTAACTCGCATGGGAATATACAATTATGAAACATGCGAGCTACAACATTTGTAGGTTTCCATCAATTCTGATGTGGATTGCCAAAACAATTATACCTATATTATCTTAAAATGACAAGTCTTATCCAAACTTCAGGTCATGTAGAAGTATTCAATGTAGGTACATACCCACTTTTATCACCATACATTATTCATTTGTGCACAGTTTACTTAGTTCTTGCCAGATAACCAGATTATGTATTGTTTTCATCAATTAGAGTGTGTATTGTATCACCTGAATCACAACATTTGTAGATCGCTGTCAGGTTATCGCTTAACAATTTCTGAAAATGACAGCATTTTAACCCTAGTCCTGTCAGCCAGTCCTATAGCTGGTCGACTTCTGTGTGCCATGCTGTCAAGCAGAGCTGAATTGACTAACATGAAGCTGCGCTATCGAAACCCCTCGGCTCTGAACCCCAGCTATTATAATGTAAGGGTGTCTCTACCAATTGATTGGCTTGTGGGAAGAAATATTTACCCCTGGTATTGTAAGTGTACTTTCTTTGAAAAAAAAGAAAAGTTTTCCTCCCCTTAAATTAATTTGTTTCTGGAATAAATTGAAAGAGCTGTATCGATGTCTCACCAAAACAACAGTACACATGGCTAGATAAATACAGTACATGTATACTAAATGGGACATGTATGTCATTTTCAAAACAGATTTGCAAGCATTCTTTGCATTGTCTAAGAAAATAAATCAATAAATCAGTCATCCAATCAATAAATAAATGTGATAGTATACTAACATGATATAGAAATAATATGCAAACTTAACATAGGAATTAGTGGATTTTGTTAGACAAGGGGCATACTTTCTGACACGACTCATTTTTGATAGGCATCTAGTGTCATTTTCAAAACAGATTTGCAGGCATTCTTCGCATTGTGTAAGAGAATAAATCAATAAATCAGTCATCCAATCAATAAATAAATGTGATAGTATACAAACCTGATATAGAAATTATATGCAAACTTAACATAGGAATTAGTGGATTTTATTAGACAAGGGGCATAACTCTGCAAAATACTTTCTGACACGACTCATTTTCGATAGGCATCTAGTTCAGGTCAAGAGAAACAACTGTATCACGTTATGATGTTGTATATGGAACGGTTCTGAAATGATCACAATAAATCATAAATGAATTTTTATTTGTAAAAAGGGGCATAACTCTGCAAAATATTGTCCGAGATAACTCCTTTTCGATAGGCTTCTGATTTACGTGAAGATAAATAGATGTAACAAGTTTGGTTGCCATGCATGAAACGGTTCTGTAGATATCGCGGTAACGGATTTTATTAGACAAGGGGCATAACTCTGCAAAATACTTTCTGACACGACTCATTTTCGATAGGCATCTAGTTTAGGTCAAGAGAAACAACTGTATCACGTTAGGATGTTGTATATGGAACAGTTCTGAAATTATCACAATAACAAATCATAAATGGATTTTTATTTGTAAAAAGGGGCATAACTCTGCAAAATATTGTCCGAGATGACTCATTTTCGATAGGCTTCTGATTTACGTGAAGATAAATAGATGTAACAAGTTTGGTTGCCATGCATGAAACGGTTCTTTAGATATCGCGGTAACGGACGGACGGACGGACGTACGGACGGACGGACGTACGTACGGACGTACGTACGGACAGCCGTACATGATGACGACAATACCCCTAGGCCAAAGTTGGCCGAGGGGTAAAAACCAGCGGCTGTCAAGTCGTTGGATTCGATAAATAAATTGAAGTAATGGATGGTATTTGATGGATGATACATCGTTTTGAACCACTGAACATACATTCAGAAAATATTTGGCATTGTACAGCATCAGAAATATTTAGGACTCATAATTTGGCAAAAATAATGTTCTGAAAACTCACGTGTGTAATTTTATCACGTCCTGATTGCTACCAATAGACTGTCTTTTTCTGCTTCATCCCGAATAAATAAACCGTCTAAAATCTTCTAGATGTCATGATACGTATTCCTGGTTACTCTTCGCATAATGAATATCAAAAATTTATTGAATCTTCCACGTAAACAGGTCAATATCCCGTTGTTTACATGACGTTTGGCGAGCTCATATTCGCCATTGAGTTCAAAAACGTTTCCTTCTCCGCCTGATTCAGTCCAATGCGCACGCGCACTGACCGATATAAACAGTTCGGCCAATCAGGAAGTCGGGTTTACGTCAGGTGATTAGTATTTTCGCGGGAGGTCGTTACAGATTCGGAGTGAATGGCATTTTTATCCAATAAAATCGACGTATTTCTTCTATGTGCCAGGAATAACCTGTGGGAAAATGAAAGCAGGGTTATTGCCCTTCAATTTGATGCCCGGAACATGGATATTTACGGTCTGGTTTTTGTTGCAGAGGCTTGTCAACAAGGTGCATTTTCACGCGTTTTGACGAACATTTCGGAAGTAACGGCATTCTGTTTCACATTTGTAGATATCTTCACACAATCAGATGTCTTTTTTAGTAAATAAACACCAAACTTGCGTGAAATATTTCGTGAAATAATATGTTTTAAATGGAGTGAGCCGTGTCTGGTTCGATTTTTCCCACACATGGCTCCAAATTGTTTTGAAAGTGGACCAACTTGCAATGGTCACACTGAACGTATATACATGATATATCCGGAGTCGACACTGGGAACATGACAGTCTGCCAACGTATATATACAGAGTCGACAGGACAATGGTTAATATCCGTCCCATCTGACGGACATAATTTAATGGCTTACCTATTCATAAATGTGTATTGGCTAAGATCACATTATGCTTTGTATATACATGTACTGTGCGTATGGAGCTGTTTGTAACTTTGTTCACTGCTGAAGATGCTATAATAGCGAACTATACTGAATGAAATTTGTCATCTCTACTCGGAGTTGCTTTTCTTCTCTATTATTGAAAAATCATCAGTGGTTCCAATGGATTACTTCAATTAGATATACTTGTAAAAATTTCCCAGGTGGGATGTGCCATATAGCAGGTATGTAGAAGTTCCACTTCAAAAATCTTTCTACTTTTTCAGTTCAAAAAATAATTATCAACATTTGTAACTATGCTGTCAAAATGCAATGGTATGTGCAATTTCACATCTCGAGTTCCAAATAAATTCTGGGGACCTCCACAGAACACAAAAAATAGTGCATTAACTGAGTGATAATTTGTGATTTTATTCATTGAAAATTGACCAGAATGCTACGTCAGTAATGGAGAGAGAAATAACAAAGTCTACTAGTCCACGTATGTAAAGTGCATTATGCAATAAGTCAACAATTACAGGTCTTATTACCTGAATGGTCAACATACAGTCCTATAATATAAGGCCTGAAAGGTAAACAGAATATCAGTGTTACAGTATGTCTATTTGACAAAAATGATCGGACTTCAAGCTCACTTGAATCCTCTCTCCATACTGACCAGACACTCATGGCAGCATATTTTCTCTGAGTGCATTTTAGTTATGTGTGTAAGCAGGGGTTGATGTAGCCTTGATTTAGATATATTTAGCTGACTTTACCCTATCCGACATGATTATACCAGCACTAACAGCACCAATGTCCTTACAATCCATTTTTAAAACATAATGTTAATAAAATTAGTAATTGTAAAAAAGAATTTTATAATGAGATATAAATCAAGCTTTAAGTTGATGGGCTGCAAAATCTGTATGAGAGGTGGGCCTTCAATTTCAATCAATCAATCAAAAAAAATAAATCTTTCAGTCCTTTGAAATCCTTTGTCTGTCTGACAATAATAAACTTCATGAACAGTTGAAACACCAATAAGTTTACTGTCTATAGTTCCACCCAATGATGAACAATATCACGAACCTACATGATGAAGCAAACTCCTCAGATGTGGCCTGGGGAATGTATAGATGTTGGACTCCAGTCATGAGAATTTCATATTTAAAAAAATGGCCATTTGGCCCTACAAGAGATGTGAATTATAACACTGGGAATGTTACATTCATGTTCAGCAAAATAGAATTACTTTTCCCTGATTAAGAAGCAAATTTTCATTTTTGTGAAAACAAAACCTTATTTTGAGATGCAAAAATGCGTCTCCATGATTCACCAACACCACCAAAATCTTGTCAGTTCTTTGCCTATCTTGCAAGATCACTATACCCAAATTTCATAAAATCAAACACGTTGTTCAGAAGATATGATGTTACACATGTTTACCTGCATTCATGTCTATAGCGCCATCTAGTGATGACCAAATGCCACAAAAAACAAGCGGGTGAAATCTAAAGCCCTAGGGAGATGGCATATAAAAGTTTAACGATGGCATATAAAAGTTTAACCCTTTCACCGATTATTTCTCCTGACAAAAGTGACCTGCTGACGATCAATTCCCTGAGAACTGTTAAAATTTGTATGTGTTGTCTTTGGAATGTTAGAAAACGTGTTTGCGTCTGAGATTTGTAGAAAACCTAGGGACCCCGTCTACTCCGGTGTTATTTGCTTCAGTTTTATAGCAAAATAAATAAAATAGCATACAAAATTAGGTTTTACTTCAAGAGAATGCGCTTTCCCCGGCTTTCTCGACTTGAAAACGTCAAAATTCAACGGAGAAATCGTCTTTTTTCGATCGCATTTGACAGTGTTTATCTCGAGTTGTACTCGGCCATTTGCAATGTTTGACCTCTCATTGGAAAGCGTGGGCTTTCCCCTTTCTATAAATGACATCGCCTGGGACGGATGGCGAAAATAAAACGGAGAATATGATTGGATTGTAATGATATCATTCCATCCTTCCAGCCAGTGTCTACGCCGGTCTCTTAGCTGTTGGCTGATAGAGGTCACGTGGGCAAAATTACGCATACCGATTGGCTCGTCGTCGACAGACGTTGTGGATCAAGACTCGTAAAAATATGGAAATAAACTTCGTCGATCGTCGTTGGCAGTTTTAATCGTCTGGGGAATATTCACCACACTTTAGCAGTCGTGTAAGTTCAAAAATACAGGAGTTAGGAAGAGGTTTTCGATGATTTTTTCCATTTCTGCGGCTTGCTGCCGACAGGCCCGTCACACGGTATGTGAGGAAAAATGCATTTTTCGCTCCGATTTTTTTCGTTCAACATCTAATTTTGCTTTATTCCTTTTGCGGAACAAACAAACAATTTTGAGAATCAAATTGATCAAGGTTCTTTCCAGAAGTATACAGTGTTTGACAGGTTTCCGTTAAAACGAATGCAAAAAAATAAAAGTGCTGTACCCATCGTGATGGCCAACAGGTTTAAAGCTGACCCGGTCTACCGGGTATGGTCGTATGGGTATGCACTATCCCTGACCCTGTACACCGGGTTTAATCGGTGAAAGGGTTAATGGAAAAAACTTTAATCGTGATAATGGTTATGGAGGTTTTGATCTTAAGTCAGATAAATGAGATTTTTCATTTAAATGGCAATTTGATTCGCACTGAAAGGGAATTATCATGTCGGCAATTCTATATTTATGCTTGGCAACCTAGAATAGAACAGTTTTTAAATATTTCTCCAAGCGAATTGGTGAATTTTCATTTCACGAAAAACTCTTTTTTTTGCAACGCAAAAAACTTGCCTTTATAATTATGCCAGCTACACCAAAACCTTTTCAGCACATTGACTATCCTTCAAGACCATTGTAATAAAATTTCAAAGAAATCAGACAAGCCGTTCAGACGAAATCGTCAGAGAAAGGTTTACCCATGCTCTGACTACAACTCCACCTAGTGGTGAGCAGCGGGTATCGAAATACAACCAGACAAATTTCCCAGGCCTAAGGAGATAGTACACCAAGTCTGACCCGAAAATATTTAACGGTTTCAGAGATATTCACGTTTAAAGTCGCGGTGGCGGCGGCGGCGGCAGCGGCGGATCCGGCGGAGCCGTTTCTCATGAAAACATAAGAGCATCCACTTTGTGGAAATGCTCTAATTATGCATGTACAATTGCAAAAACAGTCATGCAAATAATTTATTAAATTTCTATATGGAACAATATAGGTTAAATGTATAGTAAATATGGATCATCAGTTGGATCAGGGTATTAATACATGAACATGTAAATTTTTTTTACCTCAATTGAGTTTTTATCAGTTTTTGCCACCGGCATCCCGATTGCTATTGAGTTTTTTTTTTTTTTGCCGCCGCCGCCATATGTAATGGTTCTGAGAAAGAGTTTAAAGCTTAGAATAAAGTAATATAACATCAAATTTGACATAATCATTGAACTGTCTTAATTTATTTGATCAAGAATAGAATATTCCATCACCACAAAGTCAGCCTCCTAGGGGTGCAGTGTATCAGAGATGGCTCAATTCCCATCTCCTACCGACAACTGCACCCCAATTACTAGCATTGTTTCAGTTATGAAAATATTTTTGTCAATTTAAATAATCCATATCCTTCCTAATTTGGAATGAACAAGATCTGAATTGCGATATTTAATCCCAATCAGGGGTTTTCCCTAAAATGTTGAACAGGCCTCGAAATAAGACAGCACGGGGTGATCAAAAAGTTGATCCCCTGATTTTTGGTCCAGGGGATCAATTTTTTGATCTTCTAGTAGATCAACCAGGTAACCAATCGATCACCTGAATTGATCACATGTTGTATGAATGGATTTTTTTTTCTTAAGTGGAATTGTGCAAAATGACTCAATGTGCATGACAATTTACTAAATTCATTTCAGGAAATATATCCAAGATAAAGCTTGACATTTTAAGAACGTTTTTTACTCCTTTCTGACTGTCTCTTAACCCTACTACGTAGTAGTGCTGTCGATGTCCGCGTGCCAGGCTGTCAAGCAGTACGGTGACTGTCAAGTCGTTGGAATTGACAAATAAAATGAAATAATGGATGGTATTTGATGCACGATACATTACTTTGAAACCCTGAACATACATTCAGAACATCTTTGGCATTTTTACAGCTTTAGAAATATTTAGGAAACGCAATTTGGCAAAAATATTGTACCGTGAAACTCGCGTAAGAAATGTTATCACTTTCAAATTACTACCGATGGACGGTCTGTTTTGCTTCATTCCGACTAAATAACTCGACTAAAATCTTATAGATATGTATTCCTGGTTACACTTAGGACAAAGAATACTGAAAATTTATTAACACTTTCCCCCATGTAGCGCGTATGGGCGCCCTCTTGTGTGAGTCTGAGAGCGCCCGAGAGCGACTTGTCACTTTTCACTCCGAACGAGTTTGAGTGCCTGGCTGCCATTTTCATACAGCGCATTTTGGCGACCATGAACTCTCGCATATTTTCTGCGAGAATTCCTGATCTATTTTAAGAAGGAAACCCTCAGAAACAAATTGGTCATTGGTCCTAAAGGTTGTTCTAATTATTTTTGATTGGTTGACCTCAAATGACGTAGATTTGGCGCGAAATAAAGCGTGGGTATTGGGGAATCCCGGGAAACCCTGCTCATGTCAAAATGGCTGACGCCGGAGTTTTGATGGAAATGCAGCAAGAAATTCTGATTATGACAGCGATAGTAGTGAGTTTTTAGGATTCACCATGTCAGATATAGATGTAGAAATATCAAGTGACAGCTCCAGTGAGGAAATTAGTGGATCGGAAGATAAAACAGATGGGGAAACTGTCAACGAAGCCGGCACTATATGGACGGACATTTTTTTCGCCGGCTACGGTGAGCGAGTTTACGTCGAGAAGTGGCCCGGTAATTTCACCCCATTTCAACGTGGACGAAGCCAAACCCTTGGTTTATTTTTATCTTCTAGTAGAACCAGAAATTATTTCCGACTTCGTCAGACATACGAACAACTACGCTAAATGGAAGATCGGGAGAGAGAGACCAAATCCGCGATGGCATAACGTTACTGTCCAGGATTTCATGAAATGAATGCTTATTTGGCAATGAACATTTTTTCAGAGCCCGACATCACAAATTTACAAAGTTATGGTAAATTTGTGATGTCAGGATCTGAAAATATTACTGTTACTGATAAATTTACAGATCAGTGACAATGAATTTTGCTAATAAGTTGTTGAATACAATATTCAGTGACAGACACTAGGGAACAAAATCAACAAACAACATATTCATGTATATCAATTGGTGTTTGAATTTATTCAGCAATTTCAATATATACAACAATTTATCGAAACATCAAATCATGGGTTTCATTTTTTTGTATCATGTGTGCTTCTTCTCCTTTCCATCCTTCTCTTCACATTCAAAGAGTACCTACCTTTACAGCGTGGTCAGTTCAGCTGAAGACTATGAACAGCTGGACTGGTGACCTATTTTCTTGCATGAGCTGTGCTGCTGGCTTTGAGCCAAGGGCTATGGGAGCTAACTCTTGAATTATGCAATGCTCTATGGGGGAAAGTGTTAAACATTCGGTAAAAATCCTGTTGTTTACGCGACGCGTGGTTTCGATGAGCGAAGCCAAACGCCATTGTGATTCTGTCCAATTCGACCACCGCGCATGCGTACTCAAGCGATATTTGTGGTTGACCAATCAGTAAGTCGGGTTACGTCATGTGATCAGGTTTTCGCGGGGTTGAATGAAAAGACACATGACCATTTTACCCAATAACATCGACGCATTTCTACTACGTGACCCAAATGCTTGCGTAAATGGAAACACGAGTTCTCGCGACCGAAAGTTCACAATACAAGGTTGTTGTTGTTGTTCGTGTCACCTTCGTCTCTATGTCAATAAATGTCCGTATGAGAGCCCACTCTTCACGTCATCTCTGCCACTTCCCGGGTTTCCGTATGTTTGTTTAGCTGCAGACACCTCGTCTCGTCATGGGATATCCAGTGAAAATGGAACAAGCTCAAGAAGCTTTCGCGGGGATTATTTTTCTTGTCGTTGACTACAGCGCCTCTACAATGTCGTAATATCACGACATTATAACGTTTTACGTTGATTTATCTTATCTCATGACAAGGGAGACAATTCGCTGTCGAGTACCGCCAGATACAATTTCAGCGCCTCAACACGTGGCAGACGATTGACAAACGTAAGCGAGAAAATCTCAAGAACACAAATGAAAAATATATTTGTCATACACTGAAAATTTTTCAACTTCTTTGATCTGTTGGATCTCTGAACGCGTATAATACCTGCCTCACGTCGAAGTGAGGTGCTTCGCCCTGTGTTGGCCTGTGTTTTGTAGTGCAAAACAAGCAACATGCAACCTCTGCTCTTGTTACGGTAAATTGAGAATTTATCGTTTAGACTTCAAAACTAACGAATAAATTATTGTAATACACAAATGCTTGGGAGGCATTTCTGTAAAATCGTTCACCATGCTTTATTTCTGCCGCGAAATTAACACATTATGATTACTCCTGTGACAGTGTCACTTGTTTTTCTGTCATAATGAAGTCAGTTTGAAAGTACTGACAAATAAATATAGAACGGCATATTGGAAGGTGAGAATAAATTTTATAAATTCAATGCACTTACAATGGAAAACGAACTTGGTTCCGTGGTGTGTCGTTTCAATTCATGCTACAAAATTCGCAGGGCTAAAATCAAAAGGGGGGCTGAGGGGAGATCATGAGATGTATGTGATCGCAGTGCTCCCATCACCATTCAATGGAGGTCGTTCAATGAAAACATTGACCTTGGCTTAAGGGTAAAATAATTTTTAAAAAAAACAAAGATAAAACAAGAGCAAGTTGTTTTCTCAGCAAATATGGGGCATTCATGTCTTGTAACAATTTGTTTTTTACCTGCCTCCACCAAGCATGACAGTTTCAATACTTATGCCAATTTAATACAAGAATTTTTTACATTCTACGATTAAAACAAAATAAAAATTGAGTTTTATAATTTTTTAGATGAAAAAGGCAAAAAAAATTAGTTTTATCATTTTTTTTGATGAAAAAGGCAAAAATTTTAGTGACATTGATATGAGTTTTCCGATATTTGAAATTGAGTAGATGAAAAAATTTTGCCTAAAAAACCCCCTGCTGTGTAGGTCATGAAGCCCTACTATATTGAGGATATAGATTGATTTCTACAAGCTTCAGTCCAGACTGCAAACAGAATCGTCAAGATGGTGGTGGTCTCTCTACTTTCAACTGCCACTCCGACACGAGAGATGAGCCTCAGAAAGTGAATTCGTAGTCTTTAACTTCTCTGGCAAGATGTTTGAGTTCATATAGTCCTACATACAATTCATATATTCAGCAATTGCAGATCCTGGTTTTGATTTGAACTGCTATGATATACATGTAACAATGAGTGAACAATGTATCTTTTATCAAGACTTGTGGAATGAAGATGTGTAAATTCATGGTCCTTTTTGTGGTCTATATTCTCTAAAGTATACATGTTGGTCAGTGGAAAAAAATGTGCGGTAGGTGGTGGGTGGTAAAGAAAAAAAAGTTGTATCCTGGGTGCTTGGTGACAAAAAATAAGTGAAAAAAAAATGTGTTGGTAGGTGGTTGGTCAGCTGGAAAATCATGTCCGCAGGGTACTCGGTGTGTTCATCGAACAATGTTGGTAGGTGATGGGTGCTTTTTCGAAGTGCCTTCCCCCCCCCCCGGCACACACTTTTTAATGGAAAAGCCCTTAGGTTTTACTGCGAGAGAATGCGCTTTCCCCGGCTTTCTCGACTTAAAAACATCAAAATCCAA
Organism: Hanleya hanleyi; assembly: GCA_036873755.1. Lineage (NCBI taxonomy): Eukaryota > Metazoa > Mollusca > Polyplacophora > Lepidopleurida > Hanleyidae > Hanleya > Hanleya hanleyi. Next base: position 17,052 of record JAVTVY010051251.1, read on the forward strand.
CGGAGAAATCGTCTTTTTTCGACCGCATTTGACAGCGTTTTTCTCGAGTTTTACTCTGCCAATTTTCATGTTTGACCTCTCACTGGAAAGTGTAACCTTTCACCTTTCTACACAGGAAATAACCTGGAATGGATGGCAAAATAAAACGGAGGATACGATTGGATTATAAAATGATGTCATTCCATCCTTCCAGCCACTGTCTACGCTCGTCTCAAATCTGTTGGCTGCTAGAGGTCACGTGGGCAAAATTACGCATACCGATTGGCTCGTCGGCTTACTAACGCAGCTTGCTGCCGACATTCTGAAACTTGTTCGGCGAACTTTGCGGATCAAGACTCGTAAAAATATGGAAATAAACTTTGCCCGCCGTCGTTGGCAGTTTTAGTCGTCTGGGGAATATTCACCACGCTTTACCAGTCATGTAGCTTCAAAAATACATGAGTTAGGATGAGGTTTTCAATGATTTTTTCCATTTTTGCGGCTTGCTGCCGAGATGCCCGTCACACGTTATGTGGGGAAAAATGCATTTTTCATTCCGATTTTTTTCGTTCAACATTTAAATTTGTTTTATTTATTTTTCAAACAAGCAAACAATTTTGAGAATCAAATTGATCAGGGTTTCGGCTTTCCTGAAGTATACAGTGTTTGATAGGTTTCCGTTAAAACGAATGCAAAAAAATAAAACTGCTGTACCCATCATCATTAGCAGCTTCTGAAACTTGTTCGGCGAACTTGTATGGTCGTATGGGTACGCACTCTTGTTAGTCCTGTTTACCGGGAATGATCGGTGAAAGGGTTAAAGACATGCGCCATTACAAATCTATTATGGGTCAGAGAGAGAAAATTCCCCACAAGTTTAAGGGGAAGAGTTAAATAAATTTCAATAGTTTTCAACTCCAACCCCGAGATGAATTCATTATTTATTCAAGTCACGTTTTTCACTAAAAAAAACTCACTAAAATTTGTATTACTTTGAGCTTAATTTTTCTATCACTACACGTCGTGACCTATAATTATTCTCATTATCTGTCAGTGTCATGGTGATTCTGTTGGTGTAGTCATTTTGTGATGCAGTTAGATAAGTGGACTGGTGCACTTTTAAAGGGACCACCATAAAAGCATCACAATACTGTGGACATGCCCTTATGGATTGTGAACACTACCTAAAGGGTTCATACTTCATGTAAGGATCATGAGACAATGCATACAATAGCCAAGTCTGGGGACAACAATGTATCTAGACCTGTGCCTTTTCAGCGACACAAAGACCCAGACAATAGTTCCTACATGAAGTATCGACCACCTAAAGTAGTAGAATGCCCGTAAGGCGTTTGGCGGTCATAAAAACAAATACAGAAGCAATTTGCGGCACATCTCACCCAAGAATCATCAACAAAATGTATTTATTAAATCAATCACATTAATGAATCTACCAGTTAGCTTTTTGGACAAGTAATTTTTTTTTTTAGACGTTCACACGCGGGTATCCAAATAGATACCCTTAAAGAGCATTTGCGGGTATCCCAGCGAGTATCGGATACCAGGATACCCGTCGAAATGCAACGCCTGCTCGGTTGCTGAATTTTGTTTTTTCATAAAGCTGAATTTCACTTGAATGGCTCCGAGTCATTGTACCTGTACCAACACAACTGCTCAACAAGCTGCCGAAAGTGCTCATAGACCACGGTGACTTGGGTGGCAGGGGGTGTCTTCGTCGAAGTTGTTGTGATTATATAATTAGTTTTTTTGAAGAATATAATTATTTCCTACCTTTTCATACACCACAATGACAGTGGATGTCATAACAGTGCTTTCTTTACGCCCTACATCGATCTACATACCCCTCCTCTACTAGATATCCATCTGTAATATCAAGTGCGGAAACTCCAATGTTAACTCATTCAGTACCGAGCGTCATTTCTGGCCTCAGTTCCAGTAGCTCCACAGCTGAGTCTCAATGTGTGCAGTGCACAAATGTCCATCACAGAAGCTGTCGACCAAAAGTTCATTTCAAAAATATTTTGTTTATGAAAGTGAATAAAATTTGAAACTTTATATCTCCATGAAATACACAAGCATCAGAAATTGTGTTTGTGTTATTTTTATAATTATATACATGAAATTATGCATGCAAATTTCATGAAAACATGTTTTTATCTGTTTGAAAAAAATGCTTCAACAAAAATAACATCAAAATTGTCATGGTCTGGTTTCAGATGTACGTAATCTCTGGCTGGTAAAATTTATAGCTGATTGTAGTATCCATTCCCAGGATAAAGAGGATAATTTCCTCAATTTATTTCATCCACATATAACTTATAAATTAACGTTTTTATCTGGTAGAAATTCCGTTGATAGTGATTATATTACACGCAAAATAATGAAGCAGAAGTGTTTTTTTTCTCGTCTGATTCAATCGCGTCCGTGCTCCGTTTCCCTGAACCGATTTCAATGAATGACGTATCATTGTAAAGCCCATTCATTCAGCTTTCTTCTCGTAGTAGAATCACCATCGGATGACCAGTGAAACGAAAGATTTGATTGGATTGAAAACAGCAATTTCACAGTGTTCACGAAACGATCTTTCTGATAAGCCCGCTGTTTTGGGCAAGTGGATTGGATAAGAGCGTTTACGTCACAAGGCGAGCCAATCGGGTTGCCTCATTCATCGCGGGTTTGTTTGGGGAAATCAAAACAGAAAAGATGGAGGGAAATTCTGACAAGTTGGTGTCGGACATTAGCGAAATATTTGGGAAATAAATTTACCAAACGTATACGATCGTAGGAATTCTCAACAATGGATATATACCTGTACCTTGACAGAAAATATCTCGTGAATTCGTCAGATTTCTCAAGGAATCGTATGATTCTTCCAGGTATTTGAACATTTGCAAATGTCTGCCGAAACGGCGCTTTGTTCTCACAGATCTCTTCTCGGATTATAGTTTTATTTCGTTATATTTTTCATTCAATACGAAAATGCTTTATATATAATCGGATAGATAGCGATCTTATCTTTCGATATATGTATGGTTTACGTGATATTTCTTCCTGAACAGACCAGGAAAATAAGAATTCCAACGGTGGTGTATACGGCCGACTTCATTTTGGAAATTTTCGTGATTTTATTTTTTATCTGCGTTTTCAAACAACGATCTTGAAATAATTTCTCTGTTAGTCAAATCCAAATTTCAGAAATTGTTACGTGAGGAAATAAGCTTCGTAAACATATAGGCCTTTAATTACATTTGACAATGCTTAGATATGAAAATTCTATTTTCCCACGACAGTTATGATTTGCGCCATATGGCGTCATGGGGTTGAGGAGACCCAAATCTGCGACGCCAAATGGCGCTTACGGTACCGAATGAGTTAAAGCCATACACCGACTTTCACCACGAATCCCGGTACACGGGGGAATTCAGGTGTCTGCAGACAACCAACAGTAAATGGATGAGCAGAAGTGAACTATGGTGAAAACTCAACGGGCGTGTAGAATGCCATGAGATAAGTTCTCCTGCATTCGAAGCCGTTCAGCCTCGATTTCAAAAGTCTTCGGAAGTCTTTTATCAGTTACTGGAAACCAGCCATATCGTGGAGAATGTATTACCGCTGACCGTGTACCGGGATTAGTGGCGAATTCTTTAACATAGGAGTCTCCGCACTTGATATTACAGATGGAGATCTAGTAGAGGAGGGGTATGTAGATCGATGTAGTGTGTATAGAAAGAATTTTTATGACATCCACTGTCATTGTGGTGTATGAAAAGGTGGGAATTCATTATATTCTTGAACTAGAGCCTTGAGGCTTTGGAGGGTTCTGCCTTATGTACACAAATATTCAGTTGCTTTAAAATGATATCGTCATCCAATGCTAGGATTCCCAAATACAACTAGTTTCTATGCATTATTCAACTTCCACATTTTGCACGCCTGGACTGTTACTGCAACATTTTCATTCATTTTTCTTTATTTTTCATTTCAATCTGATACTGTGATGCCTCTTTAACCCTTTCGTACTTATACCGGCCAAAACCGGCCGGCACCGTATAAACCCATAACGGCCGAAACCGGCTGCAATTGACCACCACATAAAAAAATCGCCGCACAGTAAAATGTTGTCAAGTGAGAGGTCGTCGGTAGTCCACATCGTTGGACAAGGAAATAGTCGACAATATACGTTCAAATTTTATTGTAAATCATGCAATAAACGTATAACAAGTTTATTTTATTGAAGATGTACCTTCCTTGCGGTGAAAATTGAGAAAATCGGCGAAGAATTTGCTGTTTTTTGACCATTTTCAACGCAATCGAAATCCCATTTCCAAGGTAGAATGTCGGAGATATTGGTCTCATTTTAAAGGTCATTTCCGGCTCTTTCGACCTATGATGAGTGATTCAACAAATAACCAACAATAACGAAGGATTTGATTGGATAGAGATATCCCTCACGGAAATAGGGCGCAATTAGGGCGCATTTAAGGCGCAAATGGGGCGCATGAATTGAGACAGCTAGGGCGCAGTTGGGGCGCAATCGGGGCGCGCGCCCTATCTGCGCCCCCAATTTTGCCATTAGACTCAATATGGCTAGGGCGCAAATTAGGGCGCGTTCCAAATATGTTAATTGCGCCTTATATGCGCCCTATTAGAGAATAGGGCGCAGTTGGGGCGCAGTCTTAGGGCGCAGATAAGGCGCAGTTGGGGCGCGATTAGGGCGCACTCTCAGAATAATGGCATGAATGTTGTACTGATAGGGCGCAGTTAGGGCGCAATTAGAGCGCAGTTAGGGCGCAGTTGGGGAACAGAATAGTATACCTGCCAGGCTAACCATGTTCTAACCTCAGTAAATAAAGTTTATCTATCATGTACATAAACTGAAGATATAAGGTGAAAGATGATAATTGGCATCTAACTAGTCTAAATAAATCTAATTTTACTCTGCTCTGTACATATTATTTTCATCTACATGTACAATGTGCATTCATGGTTAGAATTACATTTATTAGAAAATATATGTGCATGGAATACATTGTACTACAGTCAGCTGTTGTGGAATTAGTACATTAGGTCATCTGACACTTTCGCTCACTTTTTCTTGAGTTTTTTTCTTCAAATTACTTCTACACACATCTGAAACCCTTTACATCATCCACTATCCACAAAACAGAGGTATAACACTCACCAAAATCTTGTTAAATGGGCATGAAATCTTCAAATTCAAAATGGTTTTTTGAAAACCAATATGTCTGCCTTTCTTCTGTTAATATCAGCCAATAAGATAAAGGTCATATGACTTGCATGACAAAAACATCAGAAATTGTGTTTGTGTTATTTTTATAATTATACATGAAATTATGCATGCAAATTTCATGAAAACATGTTTTTATCTGTTTGAAAAAATGCTTCAATAAAAATAACATCGAAATTTTACTGGCTGGTAAAATTTATAGCTGGTTGGCTACCAGACATAACAAATTATTCGCCAAGTTGGCGAGGAGATAATTTTTTCACTCGCCGATGGTTGAGCTATTTAGTGATCACGCAATACCGACGGTCACGGATACGTAAAGGGGAACAACTTTGCTGACATACCGGTAGAGGGCGGAGTGCAGAGGGGGTCAGATTTATCCTGCAGCCATACTATAGCTTGCGACGCTACGAATATATACATTTTGATACATTTGTATTATGACGTTCTCTTGTGACGTTCGTTATTTGGACCGCCAACAATGGTATCGCGAGTGGCGTCATCACAATATGGATTGTTGCAACGTCATAGCGAATGATCGACGTCACAGAAGAACATACCAGATTCTTCAATTCATTTGGACTAGAAATATATATCTTACATCATACAACAAGAGCGCCTCGTGTGTCTGTCAATATGTTAGGATAGTCACTCTGCAGTACATCTGTTTTAATTTCATTTTGACCGCCCATTTATCGAACTGGAAACCGTTTTGCGTCAATTTCCTTCGATCTGACCCCCAAGCAGTCACGCCCTCTGCCGGGACGTTGGTAAAGTTGCTTCCCTTTGTACATCCGTGACCGTCGGTATTGCCTCAGCTGTGCTATTTCACTGTTTCATGTTCCCAATGTCGACTCCAGATATATACGTTCACAGTGACCATCGCACGTTTGGTTCACTTTCAAAACAATTTGGAGCCACGTGTGGCAAAAATCGAACCAGACCCGGCTCACTCCATTTAAAACATATTAGTTCACGAAATATTTCACGCAAGTTTGGTGTTTATTTACTAAAAACGACAGTTGATTGCGTGAAGATCGTCTACAAATGTGAAACAGAGTGCCGTTTCTTCAGAAATGCCCGGAACAAAATCCAGACAGAAAATGTCCATGTTCCGGGCATCAAATTGAAGGGCAATAACCCAGCTTTCATTTACTCGCATGTTATTCATGTCATATAGTAGAATACGTCAATTTTATTGGTTAAAAATGCCATTCCCTTCGAATCTATAATGACCTCCCGCGAAAATACTGATCACCTGACGTAAACCCGACTTCCTGATTGACCGAACTGTTAATATCGGTCAGTGCGCGTGAGGAAATGTTTTTGAACGCAATGGTGAAGCTGAGGTCGCCAAACGTCCACGTAAACAATGGGATATTTACTTTTTTACGAGGAATGTTCAATAAATTTTCGATATTCATTATGCGAATAGTAATCAGGAATACGTATCATGACGTCTAGAAGATTTTAGACGGTTTATTTATTCGCGATGAAGCAGAAAATTACCGTCTATCGGTAGCAATCAAGACGTGATAAAATTACACACGTGCGTTTTCAGTACGTTATTTTTGACAAATAACGATTCCTAAATATTTCTAAGGCTGTAAAATGCCATATATGTTCTGAATGTACACTCCAGACAGACATGTAGCACTGAGTAGGTGGCGATAAACGATACTGGAGGACAACAATTTATTCGACATTTTGGCAACAGCTAGAATTTTCCTGTCGCCATATATGCGACTAGAGGGAATTTTTGTTCGCCGAGTTCTCATTTCTATTCGCCGTTGGCGACATGACGAGCGAGATTTTCGACTCCTGGGTTGTAGCATACATTCCCTGGATAAAGATGATAATTTCCTCAATTTATTTCATCCACATATTACTTACAAAGTTTTTTTTTCTCATCTGATTCAATCGTGTCCATGCTCCGTTTCCCTGAACCGATTTCACTGAATGACCATTGTACCATTGTAAAGCCCATTCATTCAGCTTTCTTCTCATAGTACAATCACCATCGGATGGTCAGTGAAAAGAAAGATTTGATTGGATTGAAAAAGGATGTTCACCATGTGTTCACGAAACAATCTTTCTGATAAGCCCGCTGCTTTGGGCAGTGGATTGGATAAGAGCGTTCACGCGACGAAGGCGAGCCAATCGGGTTGCCTTATTCACGGCGGGTTCGGTTTGGAGAAATCAAAACAGTAAAGAAGGAGCGAAATTCTGACAAGCTGGCGTTGGACAATAGCAGAATATTTGGGAAATAAATTTACAGAACGTTTCCAAATTTCAGAAATTGTTACGTCAGAAAATAAGCTTCGTAAACATATAGGCCCTCAATTACATTTGACAAGGCTTAGATATGAAAATTCTATTTTCCCACGACAGTTATGGTCTGCGCCAGTGGCGTCTATGGGGTTGAGGAGGCCCAGATCAGCGACGCCAAATGGCGCTTATGGTACCGAATGAGTTAATGAATGTGTCGGAAAACCATTTTTACCGGACAGTACCAATTTTTTGCCAGACATGTCCGACAAATCAATGTATATTTCGATCCCTGGCACCTATTGCATACGTGTGCTGACCTACCGGTACTCCCTGGGCAGGAAGGAGAGTGATACCGGTACTCCCTGGGCAGGAAGGAGAGTGATACCGGTACTCCCTGGGCAGGAAGGAGAGTGATACCGGTACTCCCTGGGCAGGAAGGAGAGTGATACCGGTACTCCCTGGGCAGGAAGGAGAGTGATACCGGTACTCCCTGGGCAGGAAGGAGGTGATACCTGCTCCCTGGGCAGGAGGAGAGTGATACCGGTACTCCCTGGGCAGGAAGGAGAGTGATACCGGTACTCCCTGGGCAGGAAGGAGAGTGATACCGGTACTCCCTGGGCAGGAAGGAGAGTGATACCGGTACTCCCTGGGCAGGAAGGAGAGTGATACCGGTACTCCCTGGGCAGGAAGGAGAGTGATCAACAGCTCTTGTAGATTTACAAACATGACAGATTAGAGAGGGAGTGAAGATGTGAATATAACAGCATGTGAAAGATGAGACGACTACCTGACAGGTGATGCAGAATATCTTCATATTCTCTGATGGATGACGAGAACAGAATATTGGTTTATGAATGGCCACATCCCCATTCCTCATATCTTCAAATGAGACAACCTAGAAAAAAAACCAGAAATACTAGAAATTATACAGTTCTTTCTTCACATGTACAGTAGGCACAAAGACGAACACAGTAGGGACCATTATGGGCATAGATATACATAGGATAGTCCATCGTACAGTAGGCACAGTTATGGGCATAGATATACATAGGATAGTCCAACATACAGTAGGCACAGTTATGGGCATAGATATACATAGGATAGTCCATCGTACAGTAAGCACAGTTATGGGCAGAGATATACATAGGATAGTCCATCGTACAGTAAGCACAGTTATGGGCATAGATATACATAGGATAGTCCATCGTACAGTAGGCACAGTTATGGGCATAGATATACATAGGATAGTCCAACATAACAGTAGGCACAGTTATGAGCTACAAATAGGACAAATTGTCATATTGACATTGCACATTGACACATATTGACATTGCACATTGACACATATTGACATTGCACATTTGACACATATTGACATTGCTCAATAGGCACAATTATGAGCACAGTTACACATAGAACAGCATGAAGTAAGTATGTTCATTGGGAGGTTCCGTTCTCGAACCATTTCAGTTGTGGTGTCCTATTCTGGACAATTTTAAGTACAGTACGTGAAAGAAATGAACTCAATACTTGGCTGACACGATGTTAACATCATGACAACCCGATTCTGTCACGATGTTAACATGATGATAACCCGATTCTTGTCCTGATCTTGTCCCGGTTTTGTCCCGGTCTTGTTACAAGGACGACATCGACATCGGGACAACATCGGGACGTCATGTTGTTAACACGATGACGACCCAGTGATGGTCCAATATTTGTCCCCATTCCTCTGAACAAAATGGAGAAGTTGAGTCGATATAGCATTTTTTAATTTCATAAAAGACCGCGAGCAATGCGATCTCCAAATTACAATGGCCTACGTGACATGTGAATACAGAGCCAATTGCGTTAATGTTTACACTTGTTTCGTTCGTTTCGGTTTGGTTATTAAAATTTGACCGCAAAAGTTTTAAACCGGAACGAAGTTTGAACGAATTATGACAGGAATATAAACAGAGTTTGACCGGAACGAAATAAACCGAAACAAAATGAACGGACGGAGTGAGCGAAGTTTGGACTACCGCAGTGGACTGCCCGC
>JAVTVY010051252.1:0-27872 GCA_036873755.1 Hanleya hanleyi
GGAATACACCGGATTGAGGCGAAGATTGCCGATCTAACCCAAATTCAAGCATGTAACTTCAGCTTTCCAACGATATGCGGCAACAACAACAACGCCAACGATCTAGACCTGGAAATGGTTGTTGTCAACGACTAAAACTTGCCGTTTTCAGCTATTTTAGGCAAATAATGACAGAGACCGTTTAACAACACGAGTAATTAGGTATTAATTAAACTATTTTCAATGATTTCGTCAGCCATTAAATTTATTTATGTGAAAATTGGGCACATTTATGGACGTAAAAAATACAAAATCTCATTTTCAATTTTTTTTATTGTTCAGCCCCGATATGTCAACGCGCGTCTCCCCTTAAAAAGGAATCCCTTTCCAAATAACAAAGTGCATATTGGTAGAGGGCCCACCCATAGAAGCAATATTTTTACAGGCTGAAACAATCACCAAGAGAAGCAATTTATTACCTGGAGGGACCACCAAGAGATTTCTATTCTGGACAACCCCACCCACCAATATATTTTTTTTTTTTTCCCCTTCCGGGGGGGGTACATATTTTCAAATGGAACAGCCCTAAATGTTTGTACCAGATAGTCTTCAATCTTCAGTGGATGTGATGTTATCCACTCTCTATGTAGTTTGTATATTATAAGCAATTCTTTTCTTGATCTTACAATTATCCAGGATGAGATGTTCAAGTTACTTGCCATGGGATGTCACATCCTCCTCTACCTGAATATCTCCCACACAGAAATCACAGATGCTACACTACGCTGTATTGCCAAGTGAGTCCACATTTAGCATGTTATAGTGAGTTTTTTCAATTTTAAGTAAAGAATAGATGTTTCATATGTCGCCAACTGGGTTACAAATGAGAGCTGCGACTGGCAACAGGCATGTTCTGTCATACTGTATTCAGATATTGGTCTAACCATCAAAAATTTGTTTCCAGGGGTGCACCATGAAAGTTCCATTTCCTGGCCTTGGCAAGTAGACAAAATGTTCTAGCCCTATTGAAATATGTCATCAAAAGAACGGCAACAAATTTGTCTGGAACAATTGTTGGTTTGCTCTACAGTTTCCTGTAGATTCCTATAAAATTTGCAAGAAAACAGTATAGAAATATTGGGAGGCTTGCCCAATATGACCAGAATATAAACCCATCTAGACCCATATAAACCCGTGCTAGGTTCATCAGTTGATTGGTTAACTGGTTCAAAATCGACATACAGGAAGTGGCAATAACATTATCTGATTGTATCCTTGATATTGTGCAAGTCTCCCATTGCTATGGATACTCATTGATTTTCGTTCAGTGAGATTGTGAAAATCTGCTTGGATTCCCGTAAAATCTGAAGAAAAGCGAGGCATGCGTTATATTTCCTCATTATATTTTCCATTTCTATTTTGTAGAAACTTCAACAACCTACAATTCCTCAGCCTGGCATTTTGTCAGAAGTTTACGGACAGAGGGCTGCATTACCTGGCCTTTGGTAAAAATTCCCTCAAGCTTGAATACTTAGATCTCTCAGGGTGCCTTCAGGTGAGATCAACATGAAACTTGTGTTACAATGTCTGGTATGCTAGATCTCTGAAAAGCTCACTGATGCCTCATAAACTGGTGAATCTTTTTTCCTGTCATTTTATTTGCTGAATTCATTTTATATAACTCTCAGAAATTTGTGATCTGGAAACTCCTATCAATAAGATTTATATACAAGTCGGGTAGTCACATAAATTTACCAAAAATGTGATAGCAGCGTGTTGGATACAGAAAAATATCTGATCTAAAATCATATGTAATCAAATCCACTATGATTATTAAGGTTCAATATTAATAAATAATTAATCATGATTAATAAATAATTATTTATTATTAAGGTTCCAGGATCCATAACAGGCTTTCAAAATATAAAAATGTTTTTTCCGTGAGACATAAAAATTCATAATCGTCTATTTAGGCTGCTGCAAAAAAGTGGCCAAAAAATATTTCCTTACAAGAAATTGAGCTTTTAAAATGAACTGTCAGACAAAGTTGTCTTGATTCACCCACTTAAAGGAGAAAGTGGTGGGGGGGGGGGGTATAAATTTAGCAAAAAAAATCAGTGGAAGGGAGAACTGTGGCAGAAACAGTTTTTACCTCTCAGTCTATCGGACTGGCGGGTTTTGTAATCAACAATTTCTTGTCCGGTTGATATCGGAGTTACTATTTGATGGTTACCACATTTTTAGCAGTGGGAGACAACTCCCAAACATCATGGAAGATGCTTAGTACCTTGCCAATGTGCACTGTGGGCTTTTTTATGGCCCTTTAATGTCTGTCTGACAACAATTTTCTTCTTTGGTCCATATCTAGGTTACTACATGATGGACAACTCCGAAACTTACATGGAAGATGCTTAGTTCCTTGCGGATGTGCACGGTCAGCTTTTTTGCGCATTCCATCGAAAAATAAAATTACATCTTGACCTGTCTGTTGTAGATAACACCTGAAGGGTTTGAGAATCTGTCCAAACGCTGTCACAACCTTCAGGCCCTCATGCTTAATGAGTTCCCCACACTAAATGATGACTGTATGCAGGTGAGTTGTTGTTGTTATTAATTTAGAAATTCATTTGCGAAAAAAATATCATGCAGTTGAATATGAAAGGATTCTATGTATAGATCAGCATTCCAAAAGGGTCTTCTTGGGGAACTGAAGTCCATTTATGCTGAATAAAATTACTCACCTTTTTGAATGGAAAATGAAGGCCTTTTTTTTTAATCTTTTTTTTCTTCTTCTTTTGCAGACCAAATATATCCATTTTCTGGCAAGCAGATGCACTAAAATTATTATTATTACATGTTACTTTTTTTTCACTGTCGGCAAAGAAAAGGGTTGTCGCAGCGCTAAATAAGTGATGCAACAATGCTTGTGAAGCTGGTAATTTTTATCTAGACTCTGTAATAATACCATGTTATTTGACAGAATATCATAACAATATTATCAAATTTGGATATTTGACATATAAATTCGATTTCAGATGGTTTGAAAAATTTTCTTGTAGGCTGTTTGCACTGCTCTACTGTTACCCAGTAAATTGAAAATGTAAATAAATTGAATTTTGTCTGCCTAATAATTTGTTCCTTTTTTTGTAGCCGGTTATGGAAAAATGTGTGAAATTGACCAAAGTTTCCTTCTTGGGTTCACCACTCCTTACTGATGAAACCTTCAAAAGACTGGCACAGTCAAAAAGCTTGCAAACTATCAAACTGGAAGGTATTTTGATTATGTTGGTATCTGGGTAATTACAAGAGTTGCCTCCCCTTTATTGTGACTGCAGTAAAAGTTATTGATTGTCTCCCCCTTAATTGTGTTGCTTTGTGTATAAGTTGTCTCCCTTGATCATATATTCCTATATTCCAGGAAACTTACAAGTTCTAATTGCACAAAAGAAAAACTTAAATACACTGTACTTAGATTTTCTGAAGTCTCATTTTGTCAAAATCATATACTGACAGTAACTTCGTCTTTACTGGTAGTTTGGGCACTGTCAAATTGGCATCAGCATTGTCATGAACATGAATGTGGTGAAGCTTTGCTTATCATCGTCTATGTAAAGTGAAACCTGTGACTCCGACATCTGGGGTAACCGACCAACCTTCAAATATCGACATTATCTTGTGTCCCAATACTGTAATTTGAACCTTGATAAGACCAAAACTCTGGCAAAACCGATATGATACAAAACTGATACCATGCTTGTCCCAAGCATGATCAGTTTACACAGGTTTCACTGCTGTTTCAAAGACAATAGTCCGAGCCTTCCATAGAGATATTATGTGTTGGAAATGTGTGCTTTTTCGATGCCAATGGCAGGTAATAGTGGAACCTCTTACCATCAGTACAGTACAGAGTATGTTAACTGTATTGTTAAAGTGCTAATGCAGCAGCATTTTTATCATGAAATTTTACGGTTTGGGATTTCTGCTTTAAGTTAATAAAACTCTCACAGAGAGTTCTAAAGGGGAAGATCTTATATTTTGCTACGAAACACAAGGGGGTTAGCAGATAAAGTGCGACATTTACGGTCGCCATGTTTCCGTATGTGTGACGTCATAAGTATGACATGCCGATCAACGAGAGAGCCAGCGATATGCGTAGCATATGGCGAAGGCCAATCTCCATAGACTTAATTCACATTGTTGTTGAGTTAATACTCTCAATATCCATCACTGTCTTCGTATGGTAACGTACCAGGAATGAAAGACAGAATCCATTTGGCCACGTGTCCCTGCATGATCACTTAAAATGATTTATTTACCTTAATTTGTGGGCAGTACCGTAGTTGGACGAAAGCATGTAGTTACTGTCTGATTCACATACGAGGGAACGTAGTTTTCGTGGATTTATCAGTTGATATATCACATCAGCTGTCGAAACTCGCAATATATTCCAAACTCTGTCTATGCAATTATTTGTCATCAAAAATATTCCCCTAGCATTAGAAATTATTTAAAAAATCTCAAAAGTTTGTATCGTCTGAGCAACTGCATGTTGAATACACGATCATGCCGACAACCGGGTAAGTGAAAAGATTAGTGAGCACAGAGCTTTCTCTATGCCATGCACTAACATAATTTCAGAAATACTAAAATATTAAATTGGTGTTTACATACCGAGAAAACTAACATTTCAAACATTTCAACTAAAGAAGATTCAAACAACAACAAAACTCAACAAACAGGACAAAGACAGCATTGAAAAACGAGTCTCTCAGGAGTATTTGAAATAAAAAATAAACATGAAATTAGTTCAACATTATTCCGAAATATTTACATAATACTAAAAAATTGTCTAATGTGATAATAAACGAGAAGGGTGCAAGATAATTTTACCGATAGCACAGAAAAATATATAAGACAAATATAAATTCTGATAAAAAAATATTATTCAACAATTTTGAATGGCTTTTTCTTTTCTCATACCGCCCAAACTTATGAACAGTTTACATTTGCTTTCATAACAGATCATATTGTGAAACACAAATAGAATATAGATCTAGAGTGAATGGAAGAAATTCTTGCACAAAGCCTCCACTTTTTGCACAAGAAAACCGGAATGTGAAATTGAAGACCGAAGACTTCCAGGGCTGCTGTTTTTGGTTTTGCCAGCATGCGGACCTCGGAGAGAGCACTTTAGACGGGCCGCTTCAGACGTCGTGATAGATTTCATTCCAATTTAGAGCATATAATATTATATTTTTAGATCTAATTTAAAGTTGATTGTAATGGGAAGAAGAAACATATATCTCTGATAATTTGGAGATAATGAAGATCGATCTTCGTTATTTTCTTGAAGTTGGATATCCTTCTGTGTAATGATAAGAATCAGAATCAGAATCAATTTATTATACCAAACATCCCGGTTGGGACAGTGCATAAAACTAACAGACAATAAACATCAATATAGGCTACAAGGCCTCCAGATAGCTTCAGTACAGTAATAGTAGTTTATACAGTGGTGTAAAACATTTATAGCAGTAAAATTAGATACATGATACACTGTACAGCCATATATGCATTCATGCAGGCAAACAAAATGCGAACACTGGCAGATAAATTTTATAAATATAGTACAAAACACATTTATATAGACTCCAGATTCTTGGTAATTAATTTGACCAGATAAAAATAATAATGGAACTGCTCAGTGGAATTTGAAGTCCTTTCTATGGCAATGAATTCAATTTAGCCTGGTTGCACATGGTAGGCTTTGCTCGGTCGCGGATGCGGGGCTTTTTGTATCTTTATTAGATCCATACAAATAGTCTATATTCATTCACACATATGTCTAATAATAAACCCTTGTCATACCTAATTTCCTGATGAACATTAAATTCAAAATTTTTATTAAACAAACCAGTATATTGGCCTCGAGCACGGGCTTGCCTCCCTCCAACACTGTCCGCCATGCAGAGCCCAGACTCAAGCTGACGATCTGTCATACTTATGACGTCATTCAAAAAAAATATTGTAAATAAAGCCAATGAAAACGGTCGCACTTTTAAGAGCACAATTGCACGCCCTTTCCCATTTGAAATAAGAACTTCTCCTTGTCCGATTTTCCTCATGTATATAGCAAACTAATCATGAAAGAATAGAGAATCAAATTATTTAATAAAAATTTCGCTGCATTAGCACTTTAAAAGTAAAATTAATGAAAGTTTTCATTGAAATGTCTGAAAATGTTTCTGTTTGGCAGGTAATCACAGGATATCTGACGTGAGCGTAAAGCTGTTGGGACGTAACTGTCCAAACCTGGAGCATGTATATCTGGCAGACTGCCAACGTCTGACTGACATCTCCCTCAAAGCTCTAGCCAACTGTAAAAACTTGACCGTTCTGAATGTTGCTGACTGTGTGAGGTAGGTAATATGAAGTATGGGTGTAAAGTTATGGTATCATTCGGTCGTCACGAGAATTTACACTTTCTCTTGTAAGCAGTGTTTGCATACTGTACCTAAGTTGAGAGAAACACAGAGATCCGACACTGTGTATAGGATAACATTTTCTCTTAGTGTAGTTACAGCATTCCTCCTAATACGACGATAGGTGTGGCCAGATAGGACCGGACATTGACAGCCAAATAATAACCCACTCATGGGACCCATTTTAAATTCAAATGAATTCAGTGATGTTTCTTCTCTATGAATTAATTCTTCTGATTGGAGCCAGTGGGCAGATATATCAAGGCTGGGGCCAGCTGGGGCCAAGATAGACTGTTGTACACAACTTGCCTCCTCACGTCAGACATCTCAGGGAAAATGATAGGAGCTTTTCGTACTTTGGATTGTCGTTGATGTTAAATTCTCATATGTTGTCGTTGTATTTTCAGAATAAGTGACACAGGTGTGAGGTATCTTGTGGATGGTGTGAGTGGGCCCAAACTAAGGGAGCTCAATCTGACCAACTGTATAAGAGTGGGTGACATGGCCATGGTCAACATCCACAAAAGGTCAGTGAGTAACAGCAGGACTCTGTCATCTGCTACATCTGACAAATAAACTCAAATATTTTTTCCCCTTTTTTCATTAAATTAAAATGTGCAATATATTAAAATGTGCATATTTTCAGGTTCTGTTTTTACCCTCAACCCGATTGGGCTCAGGGGTATTGTTGTCACCCCGTCTGTCTGTCCGTCCATCTGTCTGTCTGTCCATCCTCTTTCCCCGGGACTCCATATGTTGAGAACTACTGAAGGTAGGCCGGCGAAACTTCTGTCCAATACAGAATGTAATCTGTAGATGTGCCTTTAGTATGTTTCATTGGTCAGGTCCTCATATGTCTGTCTGTTCGTCCACTTTTCAGTGTAGATCTCCACAACCTTTTCTGCTCATGAATTACCATTTACCAATTACTCAGTTGGCTTTAATAATGCTTCAGTTGTAATTTGTGAAATTTCTATGCCCTGGAAACACTTACAAATAGTAGATTGGTATCCATTTGTGCCACTCTCAGCAGAGCACCTTACAGATCTATGTTTATAGTACACAAAGGCTTTATTTTTGAATGATACACTGAGTAAAGTCAATGTTTACTTGCTATATCTTTTGAATAAATGTATCAAACAACTTTAAGATGTATTATGTGTGAATGAAATGAAGCTATTCCACTTGATAATGAAAGTAACTTATTACAACAATAAATCGTATTACAATAACAACAGAATGTGCCCTCACCCCTCGATAAATAAAAGCTATAATATGAAAATCATTAACAATATGAGAAGAGTACAGGATTCTTTTTGGGATTTGCAAAGAAGCCTTGGAGAACAGATAAACCGTGGACAAATGCCCCAATGGACAAAAGCCCCATCCGACATTAAGTTTCAGGCCAAGGCAATAAGATCACAACTTTACATTTTTTTTTCCTTCAGATATATGTATACCTTGTCACTTTCTATACCCCTGTACATAGTAGGGGGTAAACTGGATTCCGATTGTCTGTCCGTCCGTGTGTCAGTGTATCCATCTGTAAGTCTGTCTGTCTGCCTGAAATTCATTTCCGGGCAATAACTTGAGAACCGCTCGTCATGCCACCTGGTGGCAAAATCTAAATTTGGTTTTCGGGCAATTTGAGGAATCCTTGACGGATTCTTGTCAAATTTGTACCATGCCAGGAGTTTGTGCCTTGGGTTCCCATTTCGCATACCGTAAATCTCTGCTGTGCATCCAAACTCCTACACCCATAAAAACATCTTGGTCTGGACTGTTAAGGGGCTGAGGGGTTGTAGGACCTCTGGTGCCTCATGTTATGGGGATTTTTTCTGCTTTTATGAAATACTAAAATCAATTTATTTTCAAATTCTGTAAACCATGTTGTATGTTTACATATTTCTAGGTGTCATAACTTGACCTATCTGAGTGTATGTTTCTGTGAGCACATCAGTGAGGCTGGCATAGAACTGATAGGACAGATGCACAGTATAACATCACTGGATATATCAGGATCTAACTGTGCTGACCAGGTAAATCACTGGATATAGTTGAACCACATAGGTAAATCACTGGATATAAACGAGCCACATGAGTAAATAACTGGATATAATTGAGCCACCTGAGTAAATAACTGGATATAATTGTGCCACATGGGTAGATCACTGGATATAATTGTGCCACATGGGTAAATCACTGGATATACTTATACCACATGGGGAAATCTTTGGTTGTAATTGGGTCACATGGGTAAATCATTGGATATAATTGTGCCACATGGGTAAATCACTGGATATAATTGTACCGCATGGGTAAATTAATGAATACAGTTGTGCCATATGATTAAATCTATGGATGTCATTGGGCCAAATAGGTAAATCTTCGGATGTAATTGTACTGCATAGGTAAATCACTGGATATAATTTCACCACATGATTAAATCGTTGGATGTAATTGGGTCACATGGATAAATCACTGGATATAATTGGGCCAAACTGGTAAATCAATGGGTATAATTATGCCACATGTTTAAATCTTTGGATGTAATTGGATCACATGATTAAATCACTGGATATAATTGGGCTATATGGGTTGATCACTGAATATAATTGTACCGCATGGGTAAATCACTGAACACAGTTGTGCTACATGATTAAATCTTTGGGTGTAGTTGGGCCACATAACTAAATCTTCAGGTGTAATTGTGTCGCATCATTAAATCAATGAATATACTTGCCCTATGATTAAATCTTTGGATATAATTGGGTCACATGGGTAAACCTTGGAGGTAATTGGACCACATGGGTAAACCTTGGATATAATTGGGCTACATGGGTAAACCTTGGATGTAATTGGACCACATGGGTAAACATTGGATATAATTGGGCCACATGGGTAAACATTGGATATAATTGGGCCACATGGGTAAACATTGGATATAATTGGGTCACATGGGTAAACCTTGGAGGTAATTGGACCACATGGGTAAACCTTGGATATAATTGGACCACATGGGTAAACCTTGGATGTAATTGGTGCACATGGGTAAACCTTAGATATAATTGGGTCACATGGGTAAACATTGGATATAATTGGGCCACATGGGTAAACCTTGGATATAATTGGGCCACATGGGTAAACCTTGGATGTAATTGGGCCACATGGGTAAACCTTGGATATAATTGGGCTGCATGGGTAAACCTTGGATATAATTGGGCCACATGGGTAAGTCATTGGATTTAATTGGGCCACATGGGTAAGTCATTGGATATAATTGGGCCACATGGGTAAACCTTGGATATAATTGGGCCACATGGGTAAACCTTGGTTATAATTGGGCCACATGGATAAACCTTGGATGTAATTGGGCCACATGGGTAAACCTTGGATATAATTGGGCCACATGGGTAAGTCATTGGATATAATTGGGCCACATGGGTAAACCGTGGATATAATTAGGCCACATGGGTAAACCTTGGATGTAAATTGGGCCACATGGGTAAGTCATTGGATATAATTGGGCCACATGGGTAAGTCATTGGATATAATTGGGCCACATGGGTAAACCTTGGATATAATTGGGCCACATGGGTAAACCTTGGATATAATTGGGTCACATGGGTAAACCTTGGATATAATTAGACCACATGGGTAAACCTTGGATATAATTGGGCTACATGGGTAAACATTGGATATAATTGGGCCACATGGGTAAACCTTGGATATAATTAGACCACATGGGTAAACCTTGGATATAATTGGGCCACATGGGTAAACATTGGATATAATTGGGCCACATGGGTAAATCTTGGATATAATTAGACCACATGGGTAAACCTTGGATATAATTGGGCCACATGGGTAAACCTTGGATGTAATTGGGTCACATTTGTAAACCTTGGATGTAGTTGGGCCACATGGGTATGTCATTGGATATCACTGGATATGCTTCTGCTACATACAGTGGTAAATCAATGGATATAATTGTTGCACTTAAAGTAAACAAATGTGCTTGATGAATGAATCACATTGATACATTGTCCCACACAGGAGAAATTACTGAATATAATTTTGCCATAGCCTAATGTGCATGCGTCACATGAATGAATCACTCTGTATTAATTTGTGGTGCTCTGATAAATCACCTGAATGGGTCAAAACTTTTCAATCTGTTCTAGATGATACCCATCGAAGCCATATCCACTTCTGATCAACTTGATGAATGGACATCAGTCTGTATGTTGAAATCTCTTGTAAAAATAGGAAATGTTGACTGTCTATGTGCCACATGATTTTAATAGTAGATTTATTCATTGCTCCTTCCTTGTGTTCTTCCTACAGGGGTTATCTGCCCTTGGTAACAATGTGGGTCTCCGTGATGTGACCCTATCCGAGTGTGCCAGTATTACAGACCTGGGCCTGCAGAAATTCGCCCAGCAGTGTAAGGAGGTGGCCCGACTTGACCTGTCTCACTGTATGGTATGTCACATTCAGAGAATATAGTTTATGGCTATTTCAGAAAAAGACATGGGGTGAGGGAACGGGGGAGGAAATAACATATTGATTACATATATTGATAACAGGATGAGATAGGTGAAAATAAATTAAATTTCTATGGTGGTGGGTAAATTTAAAAGTGAGTTTAATTTAATTTAAAGTTTTTGTTTTAATTTTTCATGAACAAGCCTTAGGATGCAACATGTTTTTGCCATGTTCCTGGCTCAGACAAATTCTGATTCCGTTTCCATGAAGTTAAAATAACATCCAGAACAGAGAAAAAAATAAAAAAGGCAGCACTGATCCAACTTGTGATAAACTGATATAGAATTTTATTATGTCCCTTTCAGTATCTTATCAACTGATTAGCCAGTATATCTTTTCTATTGTGTTGTATTTGTATTATTTCATCTTCAGCAACTCACAGATGGTGCCCTGAAGAATGTGGCATTCTGTTGTCGCTTATTGAATGGTCTCAACCTATGTGGCTGTAAATCGGTGAGTTTATTTATGTCCTTGAATTCCTAATAGACCATGCCTTCTGAACATCATTAGCAATATGATAGATATATGTCTTCTTGTATAATTTACTAATTTCCCACACTGTGTTGGCCTTGTGGTAGAGCACTCGCTTCGCAAGTAGCAGGTCCCAGGTTAGACCCGGGGCCGAATCATACCAAAGACTTAAAAAGAAAATGAAATCTTACTCACTTGGCGCTGAGCAGTAAGAGAATAGATCAAGGACTGGATGACCCTGAGTCATCTTCATTTCATCCCGCCAATTTCTACGTTCCCACTTCGAACCTGCCTTGATTTATCTGACCCCCTTCAGTGTTCAAAATCCGAGGTGTTGATTTCATCTGCGAACGTGAGACGAACCAATCAGAACGTACACGTCGATTGTGAGTAGAGTGACATCATCCTCTATTTGCGGCATCCTTCCTCGTAATATGGTGTTTGTATTAGCCCACTATATAGGTCAGCCAATCAATAACGCTCTTTTGCGACCCATTTCGGATTTCAAATGTTTTCGAGGTCAGTGACGTCTCGTGTCTATTTATAAGTTCTTTGAACATTGAAGGGGGCCAGACATATCAAGGGAAGTTCGAAGTGGGAACGTACAAATTCGCTTGATAAAATGAAGATGGCCCTGCATGTGACTTGTCAGTCATGTAGATCTGGGATCAACACTCCCATTTCTGTGTTCTCAGTGTTGACCAATCACAGAGCTTCTCCACGATTTAGGGATTTATGTTTGAAACATAGAGCTCAGACCACAACTGCATGAGAAGACCAGTTGACCTCGAGATATTATGAGCAGAGAAATGTGTCCTGGAATTGATCGATATGTCTAAATTCTATTAATGTTACAAATATTGTCATGGTTTCTAGAGAATAAAATATTAATCTGATGGAACAAATAAAATTATGAGAAGATGAGTTTTACATATACCTCATACCTGTCACCCTCTCACTGCAAGGTGAAATTCTAGATTTGTTCCCAGATCCTTTATTAGCGACATGTAAAGATGGGGAGCATTTTTTACCCCTCAGCCAAAATATGGCCGGAGGGTATTGTCGTTGTCATGTACGTCCGTCCATCCGTCCGTCACACCTTTCTCGTTACCAAGATATCTTTAGAACGACTTACCCTAGGAACACCAAACTTGCAGTGCACATCCACATGCTCATGACCCAGAACCCTATTGAATCTGTAGCCGATTGGTTTGAAACTTTGGCGGCCATGTTTAATTTATGCAAAACCATCACAGTATTCTCGTTACCAAGATATCTTTAGAATGACTTAACCTAGGCACACCAAACTTGCAGTGCACATCCATATGTTCGTGACCCAGAACCCTATTGAATCTGGACCCAATTGGGTGGAAGCTTTGGCAGCCATCTTTAATTTATTCGAAACCATTAATCTTGTGTATCTCGGGTACTATTTCGCTGTTGAGTGTGAAACTTGGTATAGATCATCGATGCATCAAGAAACTTCAAAGGAATGACCAACCCAGTTTCCCCGATTCGGTGGAAACCTTGGCGGCCATCTTCAATTTATGCAAAATCTTTAATGAGATATATCTCTGATACCATGTAAGTGATCTATACGAAACTTGGTACACAGCATCGATGTATCAAGAGACTTGCAATGAATAACCACATCAGTTCCTCTGAGTGGCGGGGAGGATGGGTGGCCATCTTTAATTTATGCAAAATCATTAATGATCTCTATCTCTGATAACGTTCAAGTGCTCAATGTAAAATTTGGTGTACATCATCAATGCATCAAGAGACTTACAATGAATGACAGATCTGGTTTCTCTGATTGGGCGGAAATCTTGGTGGCCATCTTTAATTTTTGCAAAATCTTTAATGATGATACCGTTTAAGTGTTCTATACAACACTTGATATACAGCATCGATGTATCAAGAGACTTGCATGAATGAATAACCACATCAGTTCCTCAGAGTGTCGGGAAGGATGAGTGACCATCTTTAATTTATGCAAAATCATTAATAATCTCTATCTCTGATACCGTTCAAATGCTCGATGTAAAATTTGGTATACATCATCTATGCTTCGCTGACTTATGTAATGAATAATGACTTCTCTGATTGGACGGAAACCTTCGGGCCATTTCTAATTGCAAAATTTTTGATATTCTGTATATTTGTCACTTGACTGCTTGGTGTTCCTGACATCTTGGTTCAAATTGAATACACTATGAATGGCTAGCACCCAGAGCCGAGGGGTTTTCATATGCACAGCTTCGTATGGGATCTGGTTTTAATCAGATTGTATGCATATCTTTGTTGTTATGTTTTTTCCAGCTCACAGATCTAAGTATCCAGTATATATCGGGTGTGTGTCACTATCTATACTCACTGGACATCAGTGGCTGTACCCTTATCACGTAAGTCAGTCAGCATACAATTTAAGCAAATTGCACATCTAATATGATTAATGGCGAAAAAATGTAATAATACGCAAACTTATTCAAGATCTCCAAATATTAAACATTTATAATAACACAGTGTTCGAATTTAAGAAAAGTTTGAACCAGTCCGCCAGACTGGTGAGCCAAAAATGTAACCAGTCCGCAAATATTTTTACTAGTCCGTTAATATTAAATAAAAGATGATCTTGGAGCATTTGTCATCATGAATATTTTGTTCTGTGATGGTTGCTACTAAATAAAAAATTAATAATCGTGCATTTCTTGAATTTCTTGAGCGCATGTGAAGATAATCACAGACGACAAACCCTGTCGGCTACACTTTGACGGTGACTTTGACTGCACGTGTCGTCGCGAAACACTGCTTCAACAAAGGCCATTTCAAGCCAAAAAATCAGATTTCTTTCGAAGTTGATGGAGAATATGTTTAAAATTGTTCTGGTAAACATGATCAGGTCAACTGAGGCGTAATCATGTTGCTGATGTCTCGATTCCCAACCTGGAAGTGGGTGCTTTATTTTCTGAAAAGATCGTCAACCTGCTTTGCCATGCTGTATTAAAAATCACTCTTTACGGTATGCTGATGGTGCTCGTGTCGCTTTACGGTTGTTGTTGTCGTAAAACGCGACCGTGGTCGTGATTTCGTTGGAATTTGCTGAAATTTATTTATTTAGACTCGGTCGGGCAACCGAAAACAGACATTTCGTTTTTCATTCTTTACAAATTGTACGGAGATATTCAGAGAAATAGTTTACTGAACTGAGAGCTGTTTGTTACCAGTCCGACGGACTTGTTGTTCAGTCACTCACACCAGTCCGTTTGATTTTTTACCAGTCTCGGACTGACGGACAGGTGCCAAATTCGAACTCTGTAACAATAGCAGGTGTAGATTTGAGCAATAAATTGAAGAATTTATATTTCCCCAACTGATTTTCAAGATTTACAATGTCTTATTTTCAGAGACAAATCCCTGAAGTACTTGAGAAAAGGCTGTAAGAGATTGAGATTCCTTGTTATGTTATACTGTAAAGGTATACCAAAGTAAGTACAGTTCTTCATGAATTTTCGTTCTTTTTTCTGCATCAACCTGCTCACATGCATATACTATCCCAGCAAGCACTTCCCCTGTAATATTGGAGATGGCCAGAATCCAGCCCACATGACCTCGTCACTCGAAGGAATGCCATGAAATCAGTAATAGTGCAAAATTTATTGGAGTGTTGTGCTCTCGACGGTGTTTGGGAACAAGAAGAGCCAAAGAGCTTTCCCCTGCCTATTCTCTGCTGGTATAGCCGTTCCATATGATGTGTTTCTAGGTCTCATAAACATTACAATGGCCATATGCAGTCACCATTTTCCGTTTAGGGTGTCTGTGGCACATGACTAAGGTTTAACTTCTTTATTTAGCATGAACATGTGACTGCTCTGTGCACCTGCGCCTTTAGGGAGCTTCTTGACATTAGGGTATATTCCAAACTGTGTGGCATGGTGCACCGAGTTTGAACTCCCTGGTATCCATTTTAGAACTCGCCAAAGAAAGGATGGCACATGGCTTGCTGTACAATAGCACAGAGAGAATGGCAGTATAAAATAGTTATATGGAACTCCTATCCATGCTGATCAGAACATTGTTTCAAGGAACTCGTGCCCTAATTTCTCGCTTAATTGCATCGTAAGATAGTGGCCTTTTGAGGGGTCATATTGATGATCACGGTGTTCGGGAGGCATGATGTGTATTCATGAATGATGTAGCTAATAAAGACTTGGTGAGGTACGGTGACGTCGCCAGTTCCGATCCAGTGTCAGTTCCGACCCACTTCCCAAAATATTGCTTCTTGTCATAACCATGATAACGTGAAATCATAAAACATTTGGTGTATTTAAGCAAGTTGATCAACCTCTCAATCATGGTTAAATTATATTATGCATTCACTGGTTTTGTTAGGAGACAGCTTTGCAGACCCACACCATACACACGACTATATCAGTATCAGTACAAATACCATGACTCGCTGTTGGTCAAAAACCGTGTCGTCTGCCAGGGCTTTCAATCAAAGTTTTGATGTTTTGTTTCTCAACTTGAATGGTACTGGTGTTAAAGAAAGGTGAAAATATCTCTTAGTTTGGGAAGTGATATGTATTTGTCATAAATTTATTTACTGGGGTGTCTCCCTAAAGGCTACCTGCTCCATTGTTGACATCAACTGACGGACCCAGTTCCGAGCCACCATCATCCATGGATGGCTCACTACGTAAAATCGTAACTCGAGTGCTGATTAGCATTTCTTCTCTTTAATCTGCTATTCAGAGGTAAAATAAGTAAAAGTACCGTTGATTTATCATCATTTTCGAGTGAGTATACGCTTCTTAGCAATCAGTTACTTCAGTGCCCAATTTATCTTGTCAATATGATCAGCTCGACCATATCACTATCGCCCCCAACCCGCATTCTTTAACGTCAGATGTTCACTTATCAGATGAAGACATTCAAAATGAAATGTCCAGCTAGGACCCTATTTTGGCGGAAAAGTTATGTTGACGATTACATTTGTTTATATCTGGGTCAAAGGTCAATGTCAAAACGAGGCTGGATCGAAACTGGCGACAGTGGGTCGGAACTGACACCTCTCATTAAGAAATGTAATTATGCCCCCCCCTCTAACTAGAGGGGGGGCATATAGCGATCGCTTTGTCCGTCCGTCCGTCTGTCCGTCTGTCTGTCTGTCCGTCTGTCCGTCCGAATTTCTTGTCCGAGCAATATCTCGGTTAATATTTGATGGGCAGGATTGAAACTTGCATGGAATGTGGCTAGTGCCTCGTAGATGTGCAGCGTTGAGTTTTTTCCGAGTTCGGGTATAATTTTCAAGAGTTATGGCCCTTTTTCTGAAATCTGTGTGAATGAGACTTGTCCGGGCTGGATCTTGGTTAATATTGTATGGACAAGTATGAAATTTGCATGATATGTGGTCAGTGCCCCACAGTTGTGCAGCGTAAAGTTTCTTCATGTTTCGCTTATATTTTCAAGAGTTATGGCCCTTTGTTCCTGAATTCTTCGTGAATTGGGACTTGTCCAGGCTGGATCTCGGTTAATATTGTATGGAGAATTATGAAATTTGCAGGATATGTTGTCAGTGCCCTGTAGTTCTGCAGCGTGAAGTTTCTCCGCGTTTCGCATATATTTTCAAGAGTTATGGCCCTTTTTTCTTCAAATTTGTGTGAATTGGGACTTGTTCGGGCTGGATCTCTGTTAATATTGTATGGACAATTATGAAATTTGCAGGATATGTGGTCAGTGCCCTGTAGTTGTGCAGCGTGAAGTTTCTCCACATTTCGCGTATATTTTCAACAGTTATGGCCATTTTTTCTTCAAATCTTTGAGACTTGTAGGGCTGGATCTCGGTTAATATTGTATGGACAAGTATGAAATTTGCATGATATGTGGTCAGTGACCCATTGGTGTGCAGCGTGAAGTTTCTCTGCTTTCAGTTATATTTTCAAGAGTTATGGCCCTTTGTTTATCAAAACTAAAGTGAATGGGATATATTCATTTGTCCAGGCTGGATCTCAGTCCATAACCGATTTGGACCAGAAAAATGGCTATATTATATGTTATCCTACATTCCAAAGCAGACAACATACATGTAGGTCCTGAAATTAAAGTATGAAGTTGCCCCAAAAAGAGTGAATTGGGTGCAAAATTCAAAGTTCACTGATCGCTTCATAATTTCACCACAATATACTCCCAAGGAATGTAGGTCTCATAATCAGGTCACATTTTCGGATTTGGCGCAAGCCCTGGCGACCATCTTGCATCGAAACATCGTATTATCACTTGTTGGCTGATACTTGGAATATGTATTATGTGAGGCATGGCAAAAAAAGTGACAGAAACAGAATTTTTTATAATTATCCAAATTAGGCCTCCACCAACCAATAAACAACAGAACAATGGCGGGGCAGTGTCGGATTAAAGCGGAAGGGGGGGCATACAATTGAGCAATCTCTGATTGCTTCCTTCCTGTGTTTGTGCTGTGTGTTGTCATCTTTATCTCAAAATCTATTTATATCCGGCTGAGAAAGATTCTGATATCTAATCTCAAGTGTTTTTGGTATGCCACGTAGCACACATTCTGAAGCAGGTACATCAGCCAAAGTTATCTTCTTTGAATACTGTGAGTAGGAACCAACCTTGAGTTTGTCTGAAATGAGCTATCAATTGTCCAAGAAAGCTGAACATTAAATGTTCAAATAGTGTGCAGAAATTATTGTCCCAAAATTTGAGGCAAGACATTTGATCCAACGTAACGTAAGAAAACTCAATTTAAAATGCTGTATTGTGTTACTTTTGATGGTCTTAGAACACCCTACTGAATCGACAAGTATGATTATAGGTGAATGCACCAGTCCATTTGTCATGCGACCATGAACTGTAGGTTGGATCACTTCACACTGAAGCCGCATAACAGCTGCAATGTTATAATGAGGCAACATATGATTATATATCAGATATGTCGACAGTCCATGGTAGCTACCATTTGTCTTGGCAACAGTCCATTTGGCGAATCATTGGATCAGACGATGTGCTCTCTGTGCATCATTCACAAGTGCATGTTGACCTACCATGGACTCTCGATCGGTCCGATGATGATACAATGGACTGTCGTAATATCAGACAGACAGAGAATAAACTATTAATGGTTCATATTCCTCTTAAACACACACAAGTGGAAGGAATATAGAGATGAATGAGTCAGTGATACATGAGGCAGGTAGTAAGTTCCCACGTGTTCATTTTGTGCTCATTTCCTCACACTATAATTCGATGCTAATACCTACCATGGACTGTCTACCAACACCTAAAAACACCTCTCGCCGCAAAAATGTTTAAAATGTTTGTTAACTTGAAATAGTAATAACCCTACATTTGGTGACACCCTTGCAATCCAGCAGTGGGTGTGCAGTGCAACTTCCAGTGGAAATGCAGTCAACAGTGAAGTGGAACTGCCAGTCCACTGGCAGTGGAGCTTGCAGTCCTGACCACTGCATCTCCCCTGCTTGGCTCATTTACATAATTGAAACGCTGGAAGTCCACTGCCAGTGCAACTGGAAGTCCACTGGCAGTTGTAGCTCATTAGCATACTCATGAATATTCATATTCCCAATACTAGGTTATGGCTGTGGGACTGCGCACCCACTGGCAGTGGACTGGCAGTGGAGCTGCGCATCCACTGGCAGTGGAGCTGTGCATCCACTGGCAGTGGACTGGCAGTGGAGCTGTGCATCCACTGGCAGTGGACTGGCAGTGGAGCTGTGCATCCACTGGCAGTGGAGCTGTGCATCTTCTGGTAGTGGAACTGCACTGTCAGTGGGCATCCACTGGCAGTGGATATCCACTGGCAGTGGAACTAGTATAGCCTACATGTACATAGAAAACAAGTCGATTATTTCGAATAAAGGCAATTTATTGTTTGATCAAATGAAATTAATTTAATACCAGGAATTAATTTCATCAAAAATGAAAAGCCGTGTACAAACATACACAGAAGAGCATTTCCTACAGTGAAAACCATTATATTTGAACAGAGGTGTATACTTACATAGACAACAGTGATGCACTGTAGGTGTAATTCAAATTCAATTATTGTAAGTACAGTAAATGACAAAGTCTACCACAGAGAGAGGGGGTATATTTGGTTTCCATGAGAGTGTGTACGTGATTAAACTTTGAATAACAGACAACAAATTTGCATCAAGTGTATATGGCAATAGACTGCACTTTGATTGCAACAATTTTTTAACAGCAAATGCATGTATGCCATCAATCATTTACAATTATCCCTGTTATCTCTTTTCAAATGTTGCAATGAATACTATTTTCCTCACATCAATTGGTTGAACACATCACAGGTTATAAAATCCAATGTGGCATGAGAACATATGTGGCATGGGAACATCATATTATATGTTGTCTGTACCCTTACCGAAATAAAGTACAAAAAAGGTACACTTTTAGAGCGTAACTCCAGTTCACTTTAGGTATTCCTATGGTATGCCAAAGGTACAAAATGATGCTACTTCTGGTACCGCTAATTTGGAACATCGACTTTAACAAAAAAAAAATGAAAAGTACAGTTTTGGCATGTTTGAGGTTCCTAAAAGGTACGGGTATCCCATGGGTATCGGGTAACAAACTATTGTTTGTCAATACACACAGGTACATTTTTGATAGAGTACACACTGAGTATAGTTTGGGTAGGTCAATGCTGCATGAATAATTTTTATACCATTTCAGTAGGTACAGTTTTGGTATAGTTCTCAAAAGGTACATTGAAGGTATCATTAGGTGCACTTTGAGTAGTTTTAAAAAGATACAGTTGGAGTACAGTTCGAGTACAATTTCCCCGAGTTTTTTTTAGGTTCACTTTGGGTAGGGTAAAAGAGTATCCAGTTGTTTAATTAAGTAGAGTACAATTTGGGTACTTTTTGAGGTATAATTGGAAGGTACAGTTTGGGTAGACTAGACAGTTCTCAGACCCCAAGGTACAATTTGGGTAGTGTACAGTTGAAAAAGGGTTGAAAAAGGTTTGAAAATAACGGACGTTGAGGTTCACTTTCAGTACAGCTCTAATATAAAGAAAGTTCATATTTGATACATATCAGTTTCTCATAAGGTATAACTGGGGGATTCCAATTGGTTTACATTAGATATAATTTAGGTTCCCACAAGGTATAGGGGAGGTAGACAATAAGGTCACATTAGATATAGGTAAGGTACACTTTAGGTATACATTATTAAACATGGGTTATGATAGTAACCGTATTAAAGGTACACTCAAGGGTCACTGGGTACATTTAAGCCAAACATTAGATACACACTGGGTACACTTCGGGTATACTTTGGGCATTTTTTTCTTTGGTAAGTAAGGAATGGATTTACACATGGAACTAAGGATGATCATATCGAGCTATGAACTGATTTGTAATGGTCTTACTTGGTATGATTGACTAATAGTGTAATAGAAGCACATGAGCACACTGTTCTGTTTTGGTGATGGCTGGGAAATTCCACTTGTTACCTTCACAAGCTCCATCTACAAGAAATGGTATAGCACAGGTGACTACATTGATGATGGATGAAATGTTATCATTTGATGAAAATAATAGCATTATAGCAAAATGAATGTCAACAACAATTTTCAATTGATCCAAGAAGTTGTGTTTAGTGTTTAACCCTTTCGTACTTATACCGGCCAAAACCGGCCGGCATCATATATACCCATAACGGCCGAAACCGGCTGCAATTCACCACCACGCAAAAAAATCGCCGCACAGTAAAATGTTCGTCAAGTGAGAGGTCGTCGGTAGTCCACATCGTTGGACAAGGAAATAGTCGACAATATACGTTCAAATTTTATTGTAAATCATGCAATAAACGTATAACAAGTTTATTTTATTGAAGACGTACCTTCCTTGTGGTGAAAATTGAGAAAATCGGCGAAGAATTTGCCGTTTTTTGACCATTTTCAACGCTATCGAAATCCCATTTCCCGCGGTAGAATGTTAGAGATATTGGTTTCATTTTAAAGGTCATTTCCGGGTCTTTCGACCTGTGACGAGTGATTTGATTGGATAGGATGAATAACGAAGGATTTGATTGGATAGAGATGTGATCATTCTTTGATAGCGTGACCAAATTGACCTCGATCGGGCTCTGTTAGTATCGCGAAGCCCGATTAGTTGAGACGTGTGAGACAATGGCAGCGATTGGCCGGCCGCCTTGTCTGCGTGTGCCGGTTGAATTTCTCGCCAAAAAAAATGGCTTCGTTGAAACTTTAGCGAGCCGACTGTTGGATTTACAATGGAAATAAAGGGTTTCTCGGATTTATATGTCGGATTAAACCCCACACGGACGATGCACTGGTATTTTAGCACGATCGTCCGGTTGAATTGGGCGAATCGTGAAGAGATTTTTTATGGAAACTATCATTTGGCTGGGACATACACTCACGGTAATGTTGTCGAAATCAGAGATTTTTTTTTTGTTTATTTCATTTTCTCGCCTGGTCTGGTTTTATTTAGACACAAATGGGCAGATATTTTGAAGGACAGATTAATTAAAGTATGGGCTTTCTGAAAATATATATATTTAGCGGGGTTTCAATCAAGCTACATGCAAATATATTGCTTCAAAAAAAGACTGTCTATAACAAAATCCTCTCGCATGCATTTATCCGAACATACAAGGCTGACAAACGAGACTATCAGCAAGTAGCAAAGAGTTAAGTGTTAAAAGTGATTCAATTTTTATTGTCCGGTCTCTTGTACTATTTCCTCGGTTTGGTATTTCTTTTAGGACACATTGTTGCAGTGATTCTGTGTTCTAAGTCCAATATATGAAAAACTTCTTTCGAATATTGAAAAGTGCAGATAAAACTAAATTGAGGCAGTGTCACAGTCAAAGGCATAGTGCTTGTCAACATCGCATAAATATATTATGCAATTTACTGCTCATAATTTGCAAGATTGTTACAAGGAAATTCCACTTTGCTAAATACAATTTTGAAGAATCTTACCAGTAGAAAAAAACTGTCATGGCCAGCCGAGGGTCTTGTGAAGGTGCAAGTCTGCAGGAATTGAATCCCAGCCATCCAGAATCTAGCTAAATGACAAGAAGACATCAGGAATTGAGAGATCATTGCAAGGAAATTTTGATTGTATGTTTAGTTAAAGTCAATACAACATGTCTCATGACAGCCAGTGATTTAAAAAAACAACAATTCCTTTGTAATTAGCACCAAAGCACATCAAATTTCATTTCAATTATAAATAGTATACTAGACAGTGCATATCCAGACAGCATAACAAGAAATAAATAATTAAGATAGTTTTGTCATTTTTTGCAAGGTTTATTTAAAAAAAAATATTATTCACAATTTTGTATTTTATGAAGGTTGGAACAGCTTGAAGTTCATCTCATGATCTGGGAAGAAATCTTTTCCTTTTAATTATGAATATAGCACACTTCAGTCTGAACCAGAACTGTCGTGATTATATAAAAATCTTTATCCTTTCAATAATATAATTATTTTGTCCATGTCTTATGAATGTACTTTTTCCTTTTCGGCAAACTTTCAGGACAGTGCTCTATCTTTGAGAAATATGGATCAATGTCTCATGTCACAACTCCAGACACTCCGAAGTTCATAATGTTCTCCCAAAATTCACCCAGTATCAGTTCCAGGATGTACACCGATATAGGCCTACCTGAAAATAAAATGCAAATGAATAAAATTAATATTCTGATGACATTTTTGTCCATATTTCAGACCTAAATTTTCACACATTAAAATGCACAGTATCTTTGTAAGAATATGTTGTGGAAATTAATGTTCAGGAACTAATGCAGTAGTCAAACCATTCTCTCCCCCCTCCCCCCTCGGGCAAGAGTCCGGCTTTGTTGGGGAATATTACTGGGAATCCACACAACAAGTTTATGCCCCAGGGGGTGGGGCTTCCACAAGTTTTCAGTCCTGTTTATTGTTGGGATTCAGGTAATTTTTCTCTAATATTGCGTGTGTTGGGGGGGGAGGGGAGGGGGGGGGTCGCTTGACTTCTGCATAAACGAACATGTTGGAGAATGTTTTGCAATTGAGACCAAACGCAAACGGATTTTACTAAACTTGGTTGTTGTTGATAACGAACTTGGATCAAGTGGGATAGAACATGACAAAACCACAGACGCAAATTAAACTTACCAGTTGTTGTTATGGAAGCACATCTGACATGATTCACACTGGCAGTCGTCGATGTTTTCTCATATGTTTGTCCAACTCCAATTGTAATAAAAAAGTGTCCATTTATGACACCGATAATCCTTGAAGAAACACAACACGAAACCCGTCAATCACTGAAACAGCGAAAGTCAAATTGGCGGGCTTGGCAGCACGAGACATCTCCGCGGGAGAGAAGCGGGAAATCAGCCGATTGGCCCATTTTATCTTACCAGCGAAAATTCTCCGTCAGCACAGCAGAACATTTATAAAAAGATCATCTACGTCGTTGATAGTTCATAATACAGTAGTAGTATTCATTTTGACCTCTTCTATCAACATATATCAAATTTCTCATGACTTGATTGAAAGTTCCAACACATCGCGAGTTGCAACAACAACAGCGAGACACACAGACACACGCAAAGTGCCACCTGCAGGGAAGACAACTCCTGTGGGAATATCCGTGTTACTATGTTTTAGAAACTGAATATTTTCTATAACTTATTCCAATTTAAGGACATTATTTCATAGAAAAACAAAAACGATATTTTTGAAGGATAGTGGAATAATTTTACTAAGTTGAGTTATTTAGATTTCATATTTTTATTTGTTTAAAAAAAAAAAACAAAAAAAAACAAAAAAACACTGAATTTGTTTTCACTCACGAGAAAGACAAGTCAATATTGTGCTGCCAAGACCAGTTAAATGTGCTTATAATATTTACAATGTACGTATAGGTCACAAAGACAAGTATTCAATAACAGATTCAGAATGATAAATTTACAAACAAAATGCTAGATTCTTGAAACCAGCTGTTCTGAATTAAGTGTTCGTGGTAAATCTTCAAGGATGTAGAATGGCATATATTCAATACTAAATTTTCGTTGGTGGGGTTATCTTTTTGGTATATTTAATTTTTGAGCATATATGTAGGCCTACAGTACATGTATGAATTTAATCAGACTGCTGGGTGAATGAGCTACAGTTTAGGTACGGTACAAAAACTCTAAATGAAATGATTTTCCATATATATAGGTATGTTGAAGGTACTGTGTCTTTGCTTTCACATTCTCGTGTTTTAATGGGTACATATCGGGCATACCTGGACATTAATTATTTTACTCTGGGTACATAAAAGGTACATGATGATTATTATTTTATATGAGGTACCATTTAGGTACTAAAACTCTGAATGAAATGATTTTCCATAGGTATGTTTGAGGTACAGTTTCTTTGTTTTTATATTCCCATGTTTTAAGGGGTACATTATTAGTTATTCAGGTTTTTCCCAGGGTGTATGAAAAGTTATGACCCTCCCTGAAACTCATACACCCTGAGGCGTCAGCCGAAGGGTGTATGAGTTTCAGGGAGGGTCATAACTTTTCATACACCCTGGGAAAACCTGAATAACGAATTTATTATCCCGAAAGCATTTTTCAATTAACATATCGAATTATAGAGTTAAAAAGGCAATTTCTCTGAAACTTTACCACGGAAACTCAGCATATATGTGTCTGTCCATTTACGAAACCGGTCTCCATTTTGACAAAACGTGTTGTCTACGCGAGTAATGTAGACGCGCAACACGGACGCAGAGCTGTGACAGTGTTCAATTTTGACCCTAAATATAACCATTTACGAGGTATGTGTGTCTAAAAGATTGATTGAACGTGATGCAGCAAGACTTCCTTTCATCGAATATGAACGGTTGTGTATAATATTGTGTGTTGATTTCGGGAAATGATCTTTGAAAGCGCACAACACGCCGAACTTGGTTCGGTAGCGATTATGCATAATTTTCGCGTGGCCAGAAAACGCTTCATGTTCGTTATATTTATATTCTCGACATGCGAGAAGTAGAATACTCCGACTATGATGGTATTCTGGTCAATATTAGGGTATCTCCCGCCAGAAATAGTGGAAAATTTAAGTTGGAAGTCTTGAAGTGGAGATCCGCCATGTCTGCTTTCGCACGTGAACCGTGAATTTTTATCCCCTGGGAGCCCTTCCGCTAGAGGACCGTTCGGCCACACCGTTCAACATGGTTCAGTATACAGCATTAAGATGATTGGTCACGTGATCGGTCAGACCGGTTGACATGAAAAGATCCCCGGGGTGTACGAATTTTTACACCCTGGTAAACTGACCAATGGAAATGCTACGATTTAGGTTGAGGGATAATAAATTGGGTATACATTGATATTAATTTTTTTGCTTGGGGTACATAAAAGGTACATTCTGATTATTATTTTTATAGGGGAAAAATATCAAATACAATTTAGGTACTTTCAAGGTACATCAATAAAAAATCTGAGTCCTGGAAAAGTACACTTTAAGTACACAAAGTCATTTTCAAACTCTTCAAAGTATTCATTAGATACACATTTGGTATATCATAGGTATAGCTCAATTCGGTAAGGGTTGGGTGAACCAAGTCATGAAAACGTTGCCTTTTCCTTTACGACAGTATGTGTAGTTCGATTCTGTACTCCAAGCTTTCAATTATTTGATAGTTGTTCAATGGACATTGTACATGCATGCCCCATTATTTTGCATGGATGATCCGTAACTTAACAGCGAAAATAAAGAAGTTACAGCAGTGGAGGTGCAGTGGAGTTTGTGTTTGCTATATGTTCTGAGTTTTGGCAGTGGAGAAGCAGTCCTGCATTGTAAGATTCTATTTCTCAGAAGTGGATTTGCAGTGGATGGCCAACTTTTGACAGAGCCAGAGAAGTGGAAATGCAGTGGTACCACTGCAATAGTGAACCACTGCCAGTGGGTGTGCAGTGGAAATTCAGTTTTCTTGCAGTTATTTACAGTGGTACCACTGCAATAGTCAACCACTGCCAGTGGGTGTGCAGTGGAAATTCAGTTTTTAGCAGTTATTTGCAGTGGTACCACTGCAGAAGTCAACCACTGCCAGTGGGTGTGCAGTGGAAATGCAGTGCACCACTGCAAATGCAGTTCCACTGCTGGATTGTAAGGGAATATAGTACGATATCTCTCCTTCAAAAAATGACTGGACACCTATCATCGATATGCTGAAAATCGTTCATTTTCGGCTGTGGTCACTGTCGTCTGGTCAGACACACGCCCACGCTTGATAACGAAAGCACCAAAAAACCTACCATTGACTGTGATTTGACACGTGACCGGCGATTTTCACCTATAATCATACTTGACGATTCAGTAGGGTGTAGAACAGGAAGAAAAGACATTTCAACCTTAAGCCCGGCGCACACG
Organism: Hanleya hanleyi; assembly: GCA_036873755.1. NCBI lineage: Eukaryota > Metazoa > Mollusca > Polyplacophora > Lepidopleurida > Hanleyidae > Hanleya > Hanleya hanleyi. Next base: position 26,944 of record JAVTVY010051252.1, read on the forward strand.
AGAGCTATCAGCTGAGCGGACGGCCTCAATTGCCTGTCCCCTCAGGGGCTAGCTCTCGTGTGCGGGCAGTTTTTGGTGACTTTTTGGCCTCGCGAGGCCGGGATTTTTTTTTCGCCCCGCGAGGCCAAATCCTCAGCGTGTGCGGCGAACGCAAGCCAACAGCTCAGCAGTTTTACTGGACCGGCCAATGAATCACATGTTATTTTCACTCGATTCATACGCACAACTCTTCAAAATGAACTTTGAAGAAGTTATGCGGGAACTGAAATCAATTTCGTGAAACTTTAACTCACCGTGTGTGCTGAAACCACACGAGAGTTAGCCCCTGAGCTGACAGGCAATTGAGGCCGTTAGCTCAGCTGATATCTCTCGTGTGCGCCGGGCTTTAGGTGAAACAAAATCTTTGTTTCTCATGAGCCCACATGTCATTCTGAACTGTACATCAAAAATTCTCTTCACAAAATTTTTTGCCGAGTTATCTGCTTCAGTGAAGGCAAGAGTCGCCAATCATTGTCTGTAACAGGCTGTTCGGGTATAGTTGAAATAGTATTTCTGAAATTGAACTTTAAAACATACTATGACAGAACTTACATGTACATCACAGTTCTAAATCAGGGTTCATCCAGAATGAAAAAAAAATTGCAAAATAAAAAAAAAAGCAGTGTCACTGCACCACTTTTTTCAAAGGTCTTTCACCAGAAACAAATAAAGTCTTTGTTTGACCTTTCTCATTGATAAACTCTTGTCGAACTACATGTAGAGAGCATTGAAAGCATTTCACAAAGATGAGCGAGATAAATATACTTCTTATAAAATGTCCAAAATTTCAATGTCCATACAAGAAGCCCATTGAAAGATACTTATCAACACTTCCATTGAACAGAGAGAAATTTCTTAGATACACAAATAGATTTATCATATTTTAAATA